>LZPO01027575.1:137603-156313 GCA_001675575.1 Neotoma lepida
ACCGCACATCTCAAACACAACAGAATTTAGATTCACTAAAATCTACAGTGTCCAGTTTTCAACTCAGTATTACTAGACATAGAAAGAAAAGGGAACAAAANGCAGTCATAAGANACTGGCCATATTTCGACAAATTTCTAACACAGAGAGACTGTAAAAAGGTTATTTTACATGCTTGCAAACAAGTAAAATGAGNTGCTTGAACACTAAGATATAAATGAATTAGTAAATAACAAATATTAATAGAACTCATAGGATGAGTATATATGTACATAAGTACATTGTAGATATATAAATAATTTATTGAACCTGCTTTTGTTGAAACGTTAATAACAGCTGAATCACATCTGAGAGGCTGAGAATCTGCAAGTTGTTCTGTTCTTGAGGCTCAGTGCCTCAGCTATTGGAGAAGTCCCACAATATTGTCTCTCACTGGAGAAAATGAGGACCCAGTAGTTTCTCAGTCTACAGGGCTGAGTGCCTCAGCAGTGCCAATTCAGTGCCAAAATCCTGGCAGGTTCCTGGAGAGCTCTGACCCTTGGCTGTCTCTTATACACATCTTCAGCAGTGCCAATTCAGTGCCAAAATCCTGGCAGGTTCCTGGAGAGCTCTGACCCTTGGTTCCTGGTGGAAGCCTGTAAACACTGTTCTGATATCAGTGAAGGAATCAGCAGCAGCAACAGAGAAAATGAACTCAGTGGCAAGACATTAGCCAAGCAAGTGAGAGACAAGTCATCCACATCAATCAGGATACTTATTCAAATGAGGGTCCCTATTCAAGTGATTCTAAGTTGTGGCATTAAAATTGACATGAAAAATCAATCATCACTGGAGCTGAAGAGAGGTCTCAATGTTTAAGAGCATTTGTTCTTCTTCCAAAGGACCTGGGTTGGGTTCTAAGCACATACCTGGTGGTTCACAACAAACTGTAACTCTAGTCCCAGAGGATCTAACTCACTTTTCTGGCCTTTTCAGGCATTGCACACATGTGTATAGACATAGGAACAGACAATAACCCAAACACATAAAATGAAAATAAATACTCCTTACAAAAATAAGGCNTGGTGGTGCATGCTTTTAATCCCAGCACTTGGGAGGCAGAGGTAGATGGATCTCTATGAGCTCAAGGCTGGTCTGGTCTACATAGTGAGTTCCAGGACAACCAAGAATATGTAGACTCTGTCTCAAATAATAATAATGTTGATAATGATGATGATGATAATAATATCNCCAATTATTTTTTAAAACCATCACAGTGTAACAGAATACCTGAAACACACATAAAAATGGGTGAAATTAAAGAGAAATACATAAAGCCAGCATGGTGACATTATGACATACCTTTTTTTGGAATAAATAAGAAACCCACTGAAAATGTGGGCTCTCTGAAGAACATTACCAATGCCTNTAACCTACTTGGTATTTTTAGAATGCTGCCCCAAACTGCAGAATATACAATCTTTTCCACTAAAAGTGCTTGTTAACCAACTAGACCATATGCTGTGCCAGAAAGTGAACTGTGACAGATTTCAGAAGAATGAAACCTTCTAAAGCATGTTCCTGGACTACAAAGAACACAGATCAGAAATCCTTAGGGGAAAAATGTCCCCTCCTGCAATTTTTCCAGTAAGCACTGAGCCAGCCAGTTAAAAAAATAATTCTCTTCTAAAACTGTCCTGTGTCTACTCTGATAAGCATGNGGTCTTCCATTCCCACCTCGGATTTTCCGCAGAAAATTATTCTGCAATTCCAGTGGGAATTGGTCAAAAAGGATGCTTTGGGTCATGAAACAGAAAAGCCCAGGCTGGGATTACCCACTCTAGCTCCCAGCTCTCTTCCTTGTGTGGAAGGAGCCCTCACACCCACCAAGTGGCCTGGTGGCAGAAGGGTCACCTTCAGCTGCACAGCCCACAAAAGCAGAGTTCAGTTCTCTCAGAAGACCTTTCAGGATTGTGGCTCTGATTGGAGAGTCTAGGTCACATGGCTGGGTGGTCTCAGCTGCTCCACCATCTGTAGAGTTGCCCCTAGAGTTAGGTGGGTGTTTTCCAAAGAAACCCATGCATGGAAGAGATACTACTTGGTAAAGATGACTGGGAAAGTAGTGGGCAGGGTGCCAGGTTCTCCTACACTGTCGGAGAATAGCCTAGCTAACCCCTCCTGTCCTTCTAGATGGTGGTCACCTGGGGTGAAAGAGTGTTAGTAAATGGGTATATATACAGGCTTGTGAACACACACACACACACACACACACACTAGTTTTTTGTATCTTCTCCAACAGTGTGGATTACTTTAGAATATTTTCCTATTGTGGTTTGGGTCTTTTGTTAATTTATTTTCATTTTGTGTGTTGGTTTATTGGTAGTTTTGTTGCTGTTTTGTTTTTTCTTTTTGTTGTTTGTTATTCTTTGCTTGATTTGGTTTGCTTTGATTTGAGGTTTTGCTTGGTTTGTATTTTTTGCCACAAGGTCTTACTATGTATTCCAGGCTAGCTTGGGGCTTGCTATGTGGCCTAGACTGGTCTGGAACTTACTATGTAACCAAGCCCAGCATAAAAATTCAAAACTTCCTGCCTCAGCCACCCAAGTGCTAATATTACTCACATACACCACTACAGCCCACTTCTCTTTTAAAAGAAAAACTATTTAAGACATAAATGTGATTTGAGGGTTGGACTTTCTTCTTTTGTGGGGATACAATTGGTATGGAGGAGCAATGTTTAAGGCGGGAACACATGTCCACAGGCACAGTTACCAGTTGGAAAACGTTTGTCAAGTCTCTTCTTTGACCCTTAAAATAGGCATGAGCTCTCTGTCTCTTGTAATGACTTCATAAGTCNAGGGCAAACACCTCACCAAAATGGGGAGCATTTGAGACAGTGTGTGCTATGGAGGCCAGAACACAACTATCAAACAGGATAAAAGTTAGCTTAACTTATTCTGGAGCAAAATATGGGCAGGGGTCTCAGATTTAGGCCACTCAAAATCCCATGTTCTAATTGGTAACAAAATATCTGCTCTAGGCCTCAGATGCTCAAAGGCATTCCGGCTTTTCAGTTGGTAAGCTGGTGTCTGTACACTCAAAATGATTAGCCTAATGGTCACAAAGCTGTCAGGCTAGATACAGAGAAAGGTAATAAATGGCCANTAAGAGGGTTAAGAATTGGCTGGAGATAATTTGGCTGTAGACTTACAACACACCAAACTGTCTACAACCACTGAAATGTTAATCAGCCTTGAAAAAGATTCAGTGGAAGACACAGCTTCTTTCTGAGAACATTCTAGACCCAGTCCATGGTGTTTTCGAAGTGGGAGAAGTCAGTTGTTGTGCTTTGATTCTTGGAGTCACAGGAAAATATTCACACTTGGTGCCTACTATTCAAGATGACAGATTTTCCACTCTTCCAAGTCACAGCCTTGACTCCTCAGAGGGTGAAGCCTTCACCTGGCACATCTCTGGGCTTCAAGTACTAAACAAATAGAAATAACAAGTGTAGCAGGGAACCAAACAAAGGGACAGAGGCAATTAAAAGCAAATCAGGCATCTTGGAAAAAGTCATTTGCAGAAACAGTTGTGACCACAGCATGAAATATGGAGGAAATACATTAAAGACAAAATTAATTTAATAAACATCTACCCTCATTCTTTTTAAAATCGAGAATACCATGAAATACTTCATTAGGCAAAGTCTCAGCAGGGAAAACCTTGAACTTTTTCAAAGAAGACTTTGTACATCAGAGAAATAAAAGAAGGAAAGGAACAGGAGAAAGACAAAGAAACAGAGGAGACAGAGACAAAGACAAAAAGACAGACAGACACCCAGTCTGAGTGTGCAGCTTTCAAATGANTCCAGACTCAACTCTGCTCTGAAGGGTGCCATCTCCTACTCTAAGAATTGAAGGTCCTTTTATCAAGTTTGTGATTTGGATAGGAAACATTCCTAGAAGGCCTGGTTCACGAAAGGCTTGGCTCAGAGGAGGGGCTGCTGGGAGGTGATTGAGTCATGAGAATCCTAGTCCCTTATTTATGGGTTCATAGCCAAATGGGCTGTTGGGAAGTGCAATTGGTGAGTGAGGGGTAGTTGAGGGTCACTGGGGTATGTATACCTTGCCCTAAATCCTTTCCTGTACCTTTNTATGCTTCCTGGCTGCCAGGAGCTTGCCTCTACTTCACACTTTCACCATGATATTTCTGCTCCACCACAAGAATAAAAACAATGAAGCCAAACAGCAAGGGTCTGAAACCTCTAAAACCATAAGCCAAAATAAATCTTTCATCTTAGAAATTGATTTTTGTTCAATATTTTTATCACAGCAACAGAAAGTTAGCTACCACATCAGGTCAGCAGACATGCCTCTGAAGAAGGTGACCATCTAGTCTCTCCAACCATCCAGATCCTTGCCTGGAGAGCTGGAAATCAGGAAACACCTCAAACATCAGGTAATTGATGCAGTTGGCGTCTAATGGTTGCAGACCCAGAATCACTTTCACCTGCTTCTTAAAGCCAAGTTTTTCTTCAGGTCACCCCATTTTTTCAGGACTCCACCTCCAGTTCCACTCTGAAAGCTTAAGTGTCTTCAGTAGATCCAGAGTGCATTGTATTTACGGGTGGTTGTGAGCCACTATGTGNGTGCTGGGAATCAAACTTCTGGAAGAGCAGCATGTGCTCTTAACCACTGAGTTATCTCTCCAGCCACTATTTATTTAAATTTATTCTCTCATTTCTCTCTTATTTCATATATAATATCCTTATTGTTTGTATATTTCAGGCACATCATTCTTAATGGCTCTGTGTTATTCAATGGAGCAGACACATTCTATTTATTATTTTTACCAACATTGGGCATATTATTTGCACACAACTTTTAATGTATATTTTCAGACTCTCCAAGGAAATTTTCTTGCACAGTTCTTTTTCTTGTATTTATGATGATCTTAGAATGGATTTCNAGTTGTAGAAGCTTAGAGACAGGGCAAGAATTAAGTGGATGAATTTAGCAGCTAAATATTTAGGAGACTCATTGAAATTTTAATTTCAAATTATTTGTTGTTATCTAAAATTCAGCTTGAACTAGAAGTCCTGTATTTTATCTGGCAGCCCTCCAAGGAATTTTTTTAAACCTTTTAAACTATGTGCAGTCCCTTTGGCTAGTAATGAGTGGAGATATGGAGATAATATTTGGCTTTTTATTTTGCGTGTTATCCTGCCCACTGACCTCTGAGAGAAATTGTTTCTAGCCATACTTTATAGATGAGAAAGCAGAGACTGATGGGTAAAATGGTGAAGAGTTACATAAATCAGCATCAGGAGAGCTAGAGTTTAACTCACTGCCCTAATTTCCTTTCTGCTGCTGTGATAAAAATACTCTGACAAAAAGCAGCTTAGAGGAGGGGGGTTTATTCATTAATTCCAAGTTACAGACCACCATAGAGGTGAAGGGGAGTCATGGCAGGATTGCAAAGCACCGATCAAGAGGAGAGAGAAATAAATGCATGCATACTGCTTGCTTGCTTGCTTGCTTGCTTGCTTGCTTGCTTGCTTGCTTGCTTGCTTGTACTCAGCTAGCTTTCTCCTCTCTATACAAGAACCTCTGCCTAGGGAATGGTGCCACCCACAGTGGGATGGGTCTTCCCAAATCAATGAACTTAAGATAATCTCTTACAGACATTCCCACAAACCAACCCAGTATAGACCATCCCTCATCTCTTCCCAGGTGATTCTAAATTGTATCAAGTTGACAAATAAAGCTAGTCACCATATTTACTGGGCCGCACAGTCACTGTGACCACAAGAGACTGAGGAACAAGATGACAGGTTTATCTACATGTGGGATTTGGCTTAGTCTACATCAAAATTCAACTGAGCAGCATTTCCCACCTCCATAGACCCCCTTCCCCAAAAACCTCCATTTTGTGTGGAACTGGGGAGAAAATGTGTCTTGCCCATAATGGAGCCAGGTTTGACTGCTGACCTGGGTTCCTCTCTGTCTCTNACTCATGTCTTCATTCTCCTCTTTCCATTAGGGTACTTTTCATCTCCCCCTGCCCCACATCTCTGTTCCTTATACTCAAATGGCGAAAATGTTCGTCAGTTTCTCATTTCTGTGGCACATACATGAAAGAACTAAGTGGAATGGAGAGACAATTTATTTGGGCCTGGGATAAGGCAGAACACCATGGCAAAAGGAGTAAGTGGTAAAAGTTACTCACCTCTAATGGCCAAGAAACAGGGAAAGAGACAGGAGAGATCCGCGAAGGACACGCCCCAGTTATTCCTTCCTCTTCTAGGCCATACCTCCAGAAGTTTATACAACCACCCAAAAATGCCTCCAAANTAAGAATCTGCCCATGGGATAAGCCAGAGCGTCTCATAATCTAGCTATTTTCCCCAAGGCCCTATCTCTGAACACCACAACCAAGACTTCAAGCCATAAGCCCTTTGGGGAGACATTTCCCATCCAAACCTGAACAGGGAACATTTGAGGCCCCTTTGCCTCTGTTTAGATCTTCACAGTCATTGTCCTCTCAGCAAGCATGCCTCTCCCACTGGGACCCATCTGCCTTGGATAGGAGAGATTCCACAGAGGTATTTCCCCCACACATCTAGCTGTATTTTTAAATATCCATCAGTGCAGAGTTTTATCTTTCTTTTTCTTCCCTTTCTCCAATGCTTCCTCCCTTCTTCTCTTCCCAGCATGCTCACCACCCACCATATGTTAGGGGTGGATGCCAAGTCCATGTCCCTGAAGGATACCAGGTCACCCTCTGCCTAGCCAGAGGGCAGAAAGGACTTCAAGTCCACAGCCTCAGGTTTACATGAGTGACCAGGCTTCTGAGGCTCAGAAAAATATTAAATGACCAAGAGATGGCAGGAGTCACTGAATGGATGTTGCCAGACAGACGGGCAGACTTTGCCCAGTGCAGATGGGCTGGCCCTGGGGTGGAGGATAGCCTCTTCAGTTAGACAAAGTTGATATTTTGCTCCGAAACTAGTGAAATTCTCACTGCTTATTCCCTGTTTTAATCAGGAACTCCTTACGGTTAAGGCCAACATGGTAAGGCTGGAGCTGGTCTTTGGACTTTGGGACATTTTCCACTCANTGCTGTAGCTGTTGCCAATTNNTAAGCATGATTCACCCTGACCTGCTCTGAAATGATTCACAAAATAAACCTTTAAGATTTAAAAACTGCTCATAAAAATAGATCAATCAGCACAAGGCTGAAATAATTAGCTCCCTTTGCTAGAAGAAAAAAAACAGAAAACAAAATAAAAACAGTGCTTCTTAATTATTGTACTGATTGTGTGAGAGGTTTTTAAATACAACAAAGAGGCCTCTGAAGGCTCTGTCCTTCTACCTGCCTATAGGGGAAAGAATCTAATTAAAACAAAGAAAATAAATTAATATTTAATGGTGTGATCTCTGCCACATTCTTTTTACTTCTCAACCCAGTGACAGCTCCAAAATTCCCCCCAGCATAATACACAATCCTGAGAGCCTTGCTAGTAGAANGCAGACTCCCTCAGGACCCTGGCCTCCTACTTCAAATGCCAGCAAGTCTCACAGCCACACATGTCTGTGACTGCAGCGGTTGGGGTGAGGCAATCCTAAATCTGGCCCTTTTGTTAGAGAGAATCCTGGAAATGTAGGCAAAGTACAACAGGGTCTCAAATAGTTTTGAGAGGATTCTCAATTCCTGTGAGTGAGCCCTTAGCAGAGTGCCCAGCACACAGCCACCACTTGATCCACCTCATTCATAGCTTGGCTGCTTCATAGACTTGTAGAATCCATGCAGGATGTGGAGGACTGAGTTTGTAGAAGTGACACACAGTGGGTGGTGAGCTCCCTGACCAGCATCCCTTTGTGGCAGTCTATAACCCTTCTGCATCTATTTTCATCCTGTTCTAGACAAAGAAGGGATCCCACCCCTATCTGCCAGGTTATTTTTTGATGCAAGAGACAGAAAGTCCAAATAAACTAAGGCTGACATGACACCTTAATTGCTGACACACATAAAGAGAATGGGATAGCTCAATCCAGGAACAGGATCAATGTTATTTGAACAGGCTTCTGTCTCACACAGCCCCGATTTTCTTGTTTCCTGAAGCCTCCCACCCCCACCTAAGCTCATTTAGAGTGAAGNCCCTGACCTTGTCCAAGCCTTCTTGGAAACCATGCATCACATCACACTCAGGTAGATGCTGTGTCCTGGGAAATGGGCAGAAGANTGGCAGGGCTACTGACTCTGAATGACCTGTGCAATGGGCTGCCTGGGAAGAGGAAGGGGTGAACAGCTCAGTTACATTCTTTTTTTATTAATTTTTATTTTTTTATTTTGAAAATAGATTCTTCTCTCATACAATATATCTAAACCACACTTTCTCCTCCTCCTATCCTCCCAGATTCCCCGCCCTTCCCCTCCCCCCCAAGATCCACCCCCTCTCAGTTTCCTCTCCCAAAAAGAGCACCCNTCCATGAGACAACAGCCAAACAGGACAAGAGAAGATACAATAAGACACAGCAAAAGCCCTCATATTGAGGCTAGACGAGGAAACCCAGTATGAAAAATCCCCAAGAGCAGGCAAAAGAGTCAGAGATCCACCTGTTCCCATTCTTAGCCAGAACAAAGACTCATTGAAAACATAAGTTTCTATCCTGAAGGTCAGTGAAGTGTGACTTAAGCAGGGTCACACAATAAATGGAGGCTCTGGGGCCCAAACCAGGCCTATGAAAGGTNTCTGAATTTAAATTTGGTAGCAATTACCAGCAAAGCTCCCAGATGATATTCAGCTTCTAAACNTCACTAAGAAAATCAGGCCTTGACTCAAGGGACTGGACATGTTCTACACCNGGCTGTCTTCTCAGTCAGTCACTGAATCTGCTGACTCCATTCTGTCAGTCATTCTGTGTGAGTCTGTTCAGAGTTAACAGGAACNCCTCAATTTAAAGTGCCAGGCCCACAGTTAGCTTCTCCTTTGAGCTGNGCTGAGACCAANAAGGTTGCTTCCTATATCTCAGATGAGGTTGGCAGCAGTCCTGGAAGTAACTGTCNGTGGCCACAATCCAGCAAGGGGAGCTGCAACAAAACCCAACTGAATGTCCCATGTTGGGAAGGTATACTGTCTCAGGCTATGCCTCTGAGCCTAAATTCAAGATGCTCTGANCCAGGGACCTGGAAGTCCAACCGGTATCTGGTAGAAGGTCTCTCCAGTTCCCTGCCTAGACAAGGCACCTGAGCATCAGGACACATTTTGGTCCAACTCTGTTCCATCCACATTGTCTCCCTACCACAAAGTTCTTAGAGTGAGGAAGCTGTTCTATATATGGGGGTGAGATGGGTGTCCCTGCAGAACAGAGCAGTGAACTTTTTCAAACAGNATCAATTTCCCTGTTGTGTGATAGGCAGGGAACATGAGGACAGAATGGAGCCACACAGCTCTGGTGTCTTCTTCCTCCATGCACCCTAAACCTGCTCTGCCNTGCTCTCTTCGCTTGCTCTCATCTCAGACCCAGACCCAGCCATCCTTTGNTGCCATTTGTTTTTGAACCAGCGTCTTACTGCATAGTCCAGGCTGCACTTGAACCCATGCCTCTNCTGAGTGCTAGGATTGCAGTGTGTTCCACCCACTGTGTACAACTCCTATTCTTCTTCCCTGGATTGCAGTTCCTGTCTCTGAACTACTCTTCTGCCAGCCAGTCTTATCCTACTGCCTGGTGCCAATGGTTTCCTAGTTCACGAAGAAAAATTCTAAACTTTGAGAGGCCTAAAAGGCATTTAATGATATTTTTCTCTTTCCCTCTGTGGGACATTATCTCAGCTACCCTCATGTCCTGTCACTCACAAGTTACCATTTATCCCCTCATATTGGGAGAGGGACACCACACTCTCTCTAGCCTGAGAGGACAGAGCCTGCCACAGGGTTAGGAACCAAAGGGTGGGTGAATGACAGGAGACTGTTTGGAAGCAGCCTGAGGCACCTGAACTTCTGTTTACANGTAGTTAAGGGCAGTTATTTGTGAAGCTTTGTAGCNTTCATTTGAGAATTGCACTGGTGTACNGTACAGCAGAGGGAAGGGTGGTGGTTTTATTTTACAGTTTATTTAATTCACTCCTCCTGCCAGCACTGGTTTAATTCATCTGCACAGCTGAGGTGGAAGGACTGAATTGAAATATTAACCTCGGAGGCAGCGCTAGAGCAGATAGCAGAGTTCTGCCTGCGAGTGTGGAGCAGGAGATGAAAGGCAAAGAGGAGGCTTCCATGGGAGAATTAGAGGGGATAATAGAAGCCTTCCCTCTAATGGTTCATTTTCTTTCTCTTTAGTCCAGAGTGATAAAAGCAAATAAATTTGTGTTTAGAACCACAGACACAGTACAAGGCTGTTATATAATGATATTATCTTCCTGGCCAAACTTTGTTAGAAGTTTTAATGTTGAAAGCATGCAAAGTGGATTAAAGTATCACAGACGAGTGGTGGAGCCTGTCAGGATGACAGAATATTATTAAACCTGTGTATTTATCCCTTAATTTTCATCTCCACACGAGATCCCAGCATGGCGCTGTTTCCACACAAAGCCATGGGCTGAGGGTGGCCTAGTGTGGGAGGGGACCACTGGGCAGAACCAGAGAAGTATGCTTACCGGCTAGCCTCACACTTGAGCAGAGTCCAACCTGAGCATTTAAATGAACAGAAAGGTGGCCCACTGCCTAGGTGACATTTAGCTGGTACTCTCTCCTTCTTTTGAGCAGAAGACCCCAGAGCAAGAGGGTGGGTGCAGGGTTAAGAAAAGACAAACACATGGGCAGGCTGTTCTGTCTTCAGGATGGGTCTCTGGGTCTCTTGTCTCACTGGATGGACATCAGTTGCCACTGTGTACTCTCTGTANCCTGTGGTGCAAAGTGGCTTTACACACNTGCTCTTTACTAATCCTTTAGCTTTCTCTAAGAAGGGAAAGATCACATTTTGCAACTGAGGAAACTGAGTTACTGAAGCTACACAACTTGCCTGGGTCCTGTGGTGCACACCAAGTGGGACAGGGTCGCCCAGACCTGTGGGGTTACATAGGCAAGCAGAGCATGCCACTGTGGGTAAGAAGAGCCAAAGCAATGTGGACACCAATTCAGAACATCCCTGAAACTGNGTGTTCAGAACAGTAGGCCGATGCAGAGCACCAGGTGTGGAGGGAGCTCTGACAGGTATGTACTTGTACATAACAGCTGCAGAATGTTGCACATGGGTGTGTGTGTGTGTGTGTGTGTGTGTGTGTGTGTACAGGGGGGATCCAAGCAAGGCAAGAGACCTAACTTTTGTGCTGTTTGAATTTATCATTCTATGCCTGGACTTAAAATAATATGAAAATTAGCTTAGCTGGAAGGGACAGAGAGCCTAGGATATCCGTCTCCCTGTAGTCCTGAGCAGGGATCTCCTTGGAGTTCTTCACTGCCTGCATGGGTGCCTGATCCTCTCTCTTCCAGTGTTACACTGTAGCCTAAACTGCAGCCCCANCTCTGCTAGGCAGCCTTCCCTGACCACTCTAAGCTCTGTCCTTGCTCTCCAGGTCTCCAACAGAGAAGATTTTCACTGCCTCAGTCCAGACCTGTCCCCTCACCATCATCAAGCCAGATCTTCAGGGTGGATCACGCAACATGGAGGACATTCAGGAAAAAAGTCTATTAAGGTTAAAGGTTGTACCCATGGGACCCAGGACTCTGACATCATAAGAGCCTGGGAGACAAACTAGGGGCTAGGGAGGACCTAGGGGCATGGTGAGGGCTGGGAGGGCTTGGTGAAGCCATACTGAGGGATGGAAGGGCTTGGAAGGCATGTTGAAAGCTAGAGAGAGTTTGGGGGTATGCCAAAGGCAGAGAGGTCCTGGGAGTGGGAAATGCTGAGAGGTCTTAGTGGGCCTAGGGTAGGGGACCATGTTAAGTAGGGAAGTCATACTGAGGGCTGGGAAGGACATGCTAAGGACTGGAGAGGCCTAGTGAGGGCATGCTGAGGGCTGAGGAGGGTCTGGAGCATGTTGAGGGCTGAAGGGCCTGGTGGGGGCATACTAAGGTCTTAGATGACTTTGGTGGGGGCATGTTGAAGACTTGGGAGAGCTTGGAGGGGTTGTTAAAGGCTGAGAGGGCATGGAAGGCATGCTGAGGGATGGAGGGCCTGGTGAAGACATGTTGAGAGCTGGAGGGTCCAGGAGGCATGTTAAGTACTGGGGAGAACTTGGAGGGCATACCAAAAGCAGAGAGGGCTTGGGGGTGGGGCATGTTGAGGTCTTAATGGGCCTACGGAGGGGNCCATGTTGAGGTATGGATTGGGCCCAGAAAGGATGCTGAGGGCTGAGCTACACAGTCAGTTTGGGAAGACCCAGAGTCAGAGGCACTGTCTTTACACTCTGGAGATCCACTTGAAGAAGGAGGACTACAATTTTACACAAACAACATTTCTCATGAAAGCAATAATTAGAACAAGAACATAAATCATAACAAATAACAGAGGCATCCAAATCTAGGTCCCTATTGAGATTTCTTCAGGCATGGTGCCAGCAGTGGTCACACAGACACACTTTCTGCAGCACCCTGCCCCCTCCTGACCCAGAGCACTGCTGAAGCTCGGCTCTNCTAGCGCTCACTCTCTCAGGGTCCTCAACTTCATTAGCTTCAGAATCACTCATGCCAGCGGAGGAAACCTGCAATTCCCAGTGACTTCTGTGAAGAACAGAAATGACAAATCAACAAAAGTCACCCAGCTATAAGTGCAGTTGCTGTCCCTAGCCCCATGCCCTCTCACCCTGTGAAGTGCAGAACAGCTCAAGGCCAGCTAAGGTGGGCTCACCCATGCCAGCAGGGGAGCAACAGGTCTGTCTGCATAGAACAGCTGTATGCATGACGTCAGGACTCAGCTGTGAGGGAGCACTGAGGCAGAAGAATCAAAAACTGCAGTAAAGTGAGAAATCCATGGGAGTCTGCTTAAGAAGTATTAGGGAATTTATTAGGATACAAATTGAGGAAATGTACACACAAATACAGAACTGAGTAGACAGCTAAAGTTGTCCTCTGATCTGACCTGGAGCGAATCCACCTGGCAGTTTGATCACACCAGGAAGCACGAAGCAGGGAGAAGGGGCCTTGTGACCCCCTCTCCTTTTCCTTTTAAGAGGTCAGGTACAATGGCAAGAGGCACTGCCTCCTTCCGGCCATATAGCTCAAGGTCATGGGCAGAGCAAACACCACTACAACTCAGGCTAGCCCAGGTTCCAGAGTTAAGACTTTGTATTGGAAGNCCAANTGCTAAATGTGGCAATAAGATGTTCTGAAAATAGCTCCTACATTCTAAGAGACTGGAACTTGTGCTGGACCTCACAGCCAAAGTTAATAATACAAGACTGCTATCCTACTGTGCCCTTTGCCTGTTTGTCTAGTCTGCTTTTAAGTGACAATGTAACCATCAGCCTTACTTGCCTTGGATTTGCCATGTAATCAGTTTTTAGCACCTATGCTAATGCATAGCTTTGATCTTAAGTTATATACTCTTCCATGCCCCTGACCCAGAATAATCCATGTATATCATTTGCTGAGANCAGCAAATACAGAAGTTGAAAGCAAATCCTAAANTCTACCATAAGGTTGAAAGCATCCATTTATGGTTCTTGGTTGATAAACAATGATGTTTGTTGTCTGGGTCAGTTGGAGCCAGCGACTAAATCCCTTGTAGAACTCTGTTGAAGATTTCTGTAAACTATACTATTCCTTCCCCATGTGATTTCTGTGCTGTTCAATAAATACAAAGTGAAGCCCTTTATTAGGGATAGATACACACACAGAGACACACACAGAGACACACACACACACGGTGACAGATTCACAAGAGCCTTCAGGTGGGCAATAGAGTCACAATTATAAAACGGACAGACAGAAGACACTGACAACATGAAGCAGAGAATTCAAATCTGGACTCATTCTTGGTTAAATGACTCCAAGAGGAAGTACTTTTTTATTTTTTTTAAGTTTATTTATTTACTTTTTAATTAAAAAGATCTTCCACTCCTTTATTTCCTTCCTTAATGCAACACTGATGCATTATTGGTAACTTGAAATTAATCACTAATGTATTATAGTCTTCTCAGCAAGGTGGAACTTAGTGGTATTGTGCTTGCCTACTATGTACAATACTCTGGTTTTGAACTCCAGCACCACAAGGGGGAGGAGGATAAAGAGGATGGTGGAATGAAGGAATTAGCTTCATGGTAAAGATGGAGACAGACTCAGGTGCCTGTCAAATATTTAAAGAAGAAAAGATCACAGGACTGGAGAGCCGGCTCAGCAATTAAAAGACCTTGCTGCTCTTGCAGAGGACTTGAGTTTGGTTCCTAGCACCCACTTTGGGTAGCTCACAACGGTCTGTAACTCCAGTTCTAAGGTGATCTGATGCCCTCTTCTGGCCACCTCGGGTACTTCATGCATGTGGTGCACATATGCTCAGGTAAACACACATATAAATAAATAAAACTTCTTTTTGAAGAAGAAGAAAGGTCAACTACACATTCCACACAAGAAGGAAATGCATTCCAGGTCAGCTTTATGAAACCAGGAATATTTTATATCAAATGTAGGCAAAGATGTTTTAGGGCAAGACCAGTATCATCATGAAATAAATCCCTTATTGGTAGCAGAATGGCTAAAAGTAATATGCCAGCCATCATAGAGCATATGCAGCCATTACACAATCTTCATTTGTGTCCAAATTGTACAGTCACTGAGGAGAAACAGTTTCACAATTTCTCAAAATGTTGCCCATGCATGCAGCTTGTAACTCAATGACCTGATTGAACATGTAGGCAAAAGCAATGAGAATAAACACAAATCCTTCCATGTGAATGAGGCTGGGGAGTTTGAGACTGGCTGCAGAAAGACATGTTGGAGTTTTAGAGGTGATGAAAATATACTCTATCCCAGTTGAGGGGGACATGGATTTGTCAATACTTAACAAAATGTATCATAAAGTTAATTTTCCATTTGAAAAATATATAGTAAATTAAGCCACTTAGTTTGAGTCAGAATTTGATGTGGGCTGAGGTCCAGTTTTAATACAGCATTCTAGGAGCTTCCTGAGTGAGACCAAGCTTGGCAAAGGACTTAGCTTTTGGAAAAGAGTGCTCAGCTCCTGTCACTCCCCAGCTCACTCTGACCAGCTCTCTTTTCACTTCGTCAGATCTATTCCCATAGGTGTTCCCTGCTTGTGCTGCTATTCCTGTCACTCCACAAGGCAAGATGACTGCTGACATTCAACCCGTTCCTCAGCACAGCCTCCTCGGCCTGCTTCACCCACAGCCACCCTCCACTCCAGATCCTCTCCATCACCATGTTTCTTTGCTGCATAGTACCGCTCTCTCTGTGGAACAATCCCAGATGCAGCATTACTCTCAGATTCACCCTTGCCATGGTTTACAACATCTCCAAGTTGTTCACTGCAGTCTACCGCCACCTCAAATGGTATTGAGTTATTTGTGGTACTCTAAAGGAATAGAACTGATAGGATGAACGTGTGTGTGTGTGTGTGTGTGTGTGTGTGTGTTCACTAAGGGGTGAACATTTATTGGAGTGGTTTATAGGCTGTGGCCCAAATATCCAAACAATTGCTATCTCCAACAGAAAAGCCAAGAATCCAGTAGTTGTTCAGTCTACAGGAATGAATGTCTCAAAATCTGGTGCCAGAGTCCTGGAGGATTCCTGAAGAGCTGATGGTCTTCAGTCTATATTGGAGTCCAAAAGAAAAAGGTTCTAACACCATTAAAGGAGTGCCTCAGCAACAAGAGAGTTGGGGCTAGCAGGCAAAAAGCAAAAGCTTCCTTCTCCATTTGGGCTACAACCAGAAAGTGTGGCCCAAATTTAGGCTGGGTCTTCCTCCTTCCAAAGAGCCAGACTTGGGGTAATTCTTCTCATCTCAAACGATCAGGAAATCCCTCACATCCCTGCCCAGCTGCTTGGGGTTTAGTTGATTCCTAAAGTAGTCAGTTTGACAATCAAGATTAGCAATCACAGGTGTCTAGGATGTAGTAAGTGCTCAAAAAATATGCCTGAATAAATAACCTTACACAGGACCAGCAAGATAGCTCAGTGGACAAAGGCACTTGTCCACTTGTCCACATGCCTGACAATCTGAGTTTGGTCCCCGAGACCTATGATGAAAAGAGAGAATCAATTCCCTTGAGCTGTCTTTTGACCTCCACATGCCCCTCCTACATACACACACACAAATAAATAGATTAATAGATAAATACATAAATAAATTAATCAACAAATAAATAAGAATAATCTGATAGAGTTGCATGCANACAATAAACAAATTAAGATTAACACTTTCACAGAGGCATGGCAAGGTTATGAAAGCAAAAGATTCACCACCAACCCATAGAAGAAAAACTTCAGAAAATGTTGGATAAATTCTAAAATGATACAGCAGGCAAAGGTAGAAACCCAGGGCTTCATTTCACTCATTCCACCCACAGTTTGTCTTTGCAAAGAGAAAAACTGCCATTTGCTCACGTGAAGGTATCTGTTCAGCCAATGAGGTGCCATCTTGTTTCTCCAGGCGTCACAGGCAAATGCTCATCCCGTACCTCTAACTATTCTGACACCTGACACTTCCTTGACCAATTAGGGGGAAGCTAGTTCACTCCCTCTAGAGGCAGAAGAGGAGACTGACAGGGATAGCTGTGTTTTCCTAGAGGGAGGCTAGAGGAAATGCTGAGATGAGAGCTAGACTCCAAGATATTCCACGGCAGAGCTTTCTAGACTCCAAGATATTCCACGGCAGAGCTTTCTAGGCTCCACCACGTCCTCACTGTTAGCATTTAGGCATCTGTACTGGCCTGCCCTTAAGGTCCTGACGAGATATATCCTCAGTGCAGCCACTAAGAGCACCCCTTGTGCGCGTTAGCTACATTTCCTTATAAAAGGCGGGCCTTGCCCACCTCCTGTCCCTTTCTCTTTCTCCTCCTTCATTCTCATCCCCAGGGACGGGTCTCTGTCCCCTTCTCTGCCCTTTCACTCCCCTCCCCTCAACAAACCTCCCACATGAGCCCTGTTGTATGGTGTGATTCCTTCCCACTGCTTTTAAAATACAATATTCACCCTGGGATTCCCTTTCATAGGAACAATCTACTCCATTTTCCTTTGTTTTGTTTGTTTTTGCTTTTGCTTGGGTTCACAAGCACTTCCATTATTTGCTATAAGAATTGTGACCAACCAAACCTGTCCTGCTATGATAATAAGAGAACTAGTTAAATAATCTGGACACAGCACTGTTAATATCTGTATTTATATATTTATATATTTATAACTGAAGTACAAAAAGAAGTCCTCTTGTAGTTTTCCCCAAATTAGAACTTTTTTTTTGTTACTAAAAGATCTGACTTTTATATAGGTTCCTGGACTGTTGGTTGGTATCTCTTAGCTCATTTGACCTTGGCACCTGTTTTGTTCCCAGAGGCTTTTCCAGAACCACTGTTTCCCTCACAGAGCTCTGACAACTTCCTTGGGCCATGCCTGGGCTCCTGAGGCAGTTTTGCTGGGCTATCGATTCTCTGCACTGCTAGCCACAGTATAGTCTGGAATCACTGACTTCTCTTTCCAAGGCTTTGGTCTTCACACCCTGTGTCATGGCTTTCATTGTCTTCCAGGTTTTATAGACTTGTCGCCGAGCTTAGGAGGGCACCCAGATCTGATTATGGCAGATTTTAGTAAAATCAGCATGGGACAGAAAGCTACTTCATGGGAAAATATCAGTTGCCATGATGGACACATGAGCTTCTGCTGTAGGCAGCAGTTTTTGACCACGGAGCATGTCTTACACAGGACAGATCCATTCAATCAAAGGCAGATAGTTTTGCCCTGAATGTCCTTAGGAATCATCTTGAACCTTCTATGTATTTATTTTTATGTGTATGTACACCATGTGGTTGCAGGTGCCCATAGAGACCAGAAGAGGAAGGTGTCTGATTCACTGGAACTGGAGTTAAGCTGCCTGATATGGGTGCTAGGGATATAACTCTGGTCCTCTGTAAGAACAGCAAGTGCTCTCTTTCAACTGCTGTGTCATCTCCCTAGCCCTATCTTGAATCTTTTAAATGAGTCTCACGGCCAATCAGCAAGACTCATTTCAAAAATATGAGCCTTGAAGCCATTGGGTACAAGTTGAGTTCTATGAGTCCTTGTCTGGTATTTTCCCAGGATTTCTCATTTGGAGCACAGTGGTGCTCCTCTCATGCCCTCCCCCATGCTCTCTGATCTTCCACTTCCTTCTTAGTTGCCTTTTGATCACTTCCCATAAGGTGTTCTTTCTCATCCTCTGTGATGTTGCTGAGTCCAAGACTAGACGTGAAACACTGCAAGAACCTGGGCATGCTGGGCAGGGTATGCTGAATTCTTTTCCTGGCAGTTTCTATCTGGCCACTCTAGACTTCTACATTGTCTCTCTTACTCTCTTCCCATCACACCCCATCCACCCCTCTCCCATCCTTTTTTTAAAATGTCCTTTCAAGAGGCTTTGGAGATTTTTAGATTTTCTAACCAAAGCCAAAGTTGTCTGCAGGGCTGCTGATGGAAGTGTGGGTGACTGTGTCCCGAGTCACCTCAGCCATGCATCAGAGCAGTAGGCCCTGAAGACTCCAGTGCCCCATGCCTGCTCAGCACTAATTTGAGCTGTGACACCATTTTC
>LZPO01027576.1:0-21705 GCA_001675575.1 Neotoma lepida
AGTCATTTCAATATATTTTCTTTCTGCTACTATTTGTCACATTTAATGAACTGTGTTCATTAACACAGGATACATATCTATGTATCCTAGCAGTATGTGTTGGTGGAGAGAAAAATGTAGAGTGCCAGTATAGTTCTAAGTATTATATGCAATTACTGAATTAATGTTCAGATATAAATGGTATCCAAATTATATACAANGGTGATATTTATTTTTCATGAGTATCAAGTAACCTGTCTCTAAATCCTTTCTGAAACAAGTTGCCACGATGCTTTAAGAAAGAACCATTTGCTAAAAAGTCATCAATAATAAAATTGTTCCATGAGGTGGATGTGAAAATGAGAAGGTTTTCAATTTTTTCATCAAAACTTGGAACAAGAATCCAATTTATTAAAATAAATATTTGAAAATGATTAAAAGCAAAAAAGAAAACATAAATGATAATACATCTGATTATTCATATATATGTCCATACTGTGATATATAGCATTAACACAATGTTACAGAATTAAGGATAAATTCACATTATGTTTCTCTCTCTCAATGCAGGCAGAATTATATTTGGAAATCAAGCTTCTGTGATTATTTTTATCTGTAACAAAACAGTAAATTATGCCCTTACACATTGGCAATAAGTGACACCAGTTTAAAAAGAAAAGATTATGTTGCCACCATGGAAAAATAGGGTTTCTAGATGTGATCTAAAAGCATAAGATGTGGATTACCCTGTCTTACTCCTGTTGTCCCAGGGTCATCTCCAGAATCCTTTTATAGAGGCCAAAATGTCCTAAACACACAAGGCAGTGCAATGATGGAAGGACAGAGACTTGAAGGCACAGTGTTGATGATGACTCTAAAAATGAAGAAAGCAGCCACAGCTAAGGGACGTAAACACTAACATCACCCCCTCCAAAAAAGTCATATTCCACTGAATCCTCTGGAATGACCACTTAATATCACCTTGGCTTGAGACTGTTGATCTCTAGAAGTGCAATAAATAAATAAATGTCATTTTAAGCTACCAAACTGTGACAATGTGTTATAGCAAGACAGGACACTTGCATGCCTGCTAACCCCAACACAGTCATTGCTCTCAGACACTTAATGATATCCTTCTCATATCGCTTGATTCCTTCCTGGACCTTTAAGCAATCATCCCTGTGTTATGGATATCTTTCCCTGAAATCCCCCTTGTTTCTCTAGATTGTTCTCTGAGGTAATAGGGTACGAATTTGGGCTGACTGGATAAGACAAAAGCAAGGATCTTGTTAAACACAGATTTCTGCTGTTTGCACAGCCTGATTCAGCTTCATCCTTGTCCTTCATCTTTCTCTGATGATAAAACCCCCAAACTCGATAAGACTGTCATCAGAACAACTCTCACAAGAGCTAAGGTAAAATAAACAGTCCATTTCCTCAATCAACTTTGGCAAAGNTCATAACTTCTGTCTCTTCAATCTCAGCATAAGAAAATAATTCTCAAAACTATTTTTAGCATACATGCACTAACTCCTCACTTAGGAACACTAAAGACTTTTCTTAGTAGTATGGTGGAAACATTAATGGTTTCCACTGTAGCATAAATCAGGCTGTCAGAGATAAATGAAAGGCAAAGGGCTCTGAAAAGTCATTGATTGAACTTTAAAGGGTGCGCCAGTTGCTTGTATTGTTGCTGTTACAGAATGCCCAACAAAAGCAGCTTAAGGATGGAAGGACTTATGTGGGAACAGTTGGAGGGTACAGCCTTTCATGGCAGGATAGACATGGCACAGGAGCTAGAGGTGGCTTCTCACAGTCCGGACACAGAGAAAAATGACTAGTAGTGCTCGGTTTGCTTTCTATGTGTTTATTTAAATAAGGAGTCTAGTCCATTGAATGGTGCTGCCCATCTCAACTAACCCAATCTAAAAACTCCCTCACAACCATGCCCAGAGGTTTGTCTCCTGGATGACTATATATTCTGCCATGTTGACAACCAATATAAACCATAGCAGAAGGATGGGGTTTTAAAATAATAAATAAACACAAAAGTAATCAGAAGTACTGAGCAGGTTATCATCATAGTGTGAGACTGAGCCATGTTAGGAATGATATTCACGGTGATATTCATAATGGTGGCTTGGAGTCAGCAACAAGGAAAACAAATCCAATACTATAGTTTGACTTTAAAATAGGAAGTGGAATAGAGATGATTGTAGTTAAAGCAGAAAGTTAAAATTCTGAAACTAAAATGTCTGTGCGGACTCTAACGGCTAACACCATATTTCTCCCCTTCCATGGGCTCATATGATGCCCATATTCACTGTGGCAATAGTAACAATAGCACACAATTGTAGAATAGTTTGACCCTATGTGAGTGATAGTACAGATATTGTACATATGTGGCTGAATTCAATGCTAATAAAAACCCTGTTGAGAAAATTGGAGTTTATGAACATTTAGTTAGCTTGGCAAACCTTAGGGATAACCATTAGCAGAAAACAAATCCAAAACAGGACAGGTAAGGTGTTTATTCCCACACCTATAGGACCTCCGTGCATCAGGCATATATGTCATTTTCCACTTTTTCTAAGAGGAGGATCCTGGACAAGGTGGTTATGAAGTACTTTGCCCAATGTCATAAAGTCAATGTNCCAGAGTAATAATTAAGACCTCCTGATTTATAGCACTTTATTATTTTTTATATGAAATTTCATGTTCCTTAATCATTTAAATACATGAAATCTTTCAATATAATTCCAAAAGAACAATGTGTTTAATAATTAACAAGAATATATTTCACTTAAATTTTTACTATACAAATGGCATTTCTTAATGTCATCAGATAGTTAATCACTTTCTAAGAGGGTTTTTCACAAGCAAACTGGATAATTAAAGAGATTATTTATGACTTTTGCCTTTGAAAAAAGTCTGCTGTAAAACAATAATATTGAATAAAAATAATTATTAATAATGAAGGGTTAGTTGTCCATGTCCTTGAAAAACTGTAGGAGTTCTGGAGGAGGAAGATGCTTTAAAGGAACATGGCTAGGCAGAGAGGCTAAAGTCTTGAGTCTAGGGCATCAGTATGAACAGATCAAGTAGGCAGCAGCAACATCTGCTTGAAGAATCACCTGGCTCCCCACTAAAGCTCACTCAAAACCATCAGAGACATAAGATAGTACCTGAAGGTCCAAGTCACTGTATAAGTCACCAATACCAAGTTCTACAGTTGTCCTTTCTGTTGCTGTCAGATGACACATCTCCATGAGAACATCCAGCTCACCTCTTCTTGATTGGCAGAGGTAATGCCAATGTCATGAGACTGCTGAGTCCCCATTCTATCATTCTTATTGGCCAAATGCACATTAAATTGGGGTAGGAGATAGTAGCTCCAAGTGAACCGCCAACCACACACTGCTTGGCACTGAGGTAAGACCAAGTACAGTGAGGGTAAGATTTTGTCCTAAAGCCCATAGTCAGGCAGTAAAACCTTGAGGATGTGGATTTGAACATTCAATGGGTCCTTCCCTGTTAAGTTGTTACTGTACCTCAAGGCTAGGGACTCTTGAACTTTTCTAACATTATTTGTGTTCCACATGTGGAACCAAGTGAAAACTCATCGAAGTTTATCTCCTGTCAGTTTGCTTGAGAACCCCAGAGACTGAGAAAGTTCCAAATGTTGACAGTTGTTCCCATCTTCCCATTATGACCATAACCCTGAAGGGAAATAGAAATCTGTAATAATAAACAGAGAACCATGCAAAGGTCACTTTGTCTTAATTTTCTACAGCTTGTATGAATAAGAACTACCCTTTGGGGCTCTAAATCCCAAAGCACCAGCCTGCACAATTAAAAAGCATTATCCTACACAGCCTTGGTGCGGGGGGAGGGGCTTGGACATGCTTCAACTGAATGTACCAGGCTCTGCTGACTCCCCATGGAGGGCCTTGCCTTGGAGGAGGTTGGAATAGGGAGTGGATTGGGGGGAAAGCCTGGGGGGGTGGGAGGAGAGGGAGATCTGTTTTTGATATGTAAAATGAATAGAAAATTTCTTAATAATAAAACAAAAGAAGAAAAAAGCATTATCCTTCTCACCATCAGGAAGCAATTGCCAAGCACTACCTGAAGCTGGGCATCTAGGCTTTGTGTCTTTTCCTTTGGCTTTCAATCAGATATTTTTAGTTCACTGATTTAAAAAGGAAAAGAAAAGAAAAAAGTTTAAAATACTTTTGTAAAGTCTTCTACCTTAGGATATTTGTTCTGATGTTTCCTTACTTTGTTGTTTAACTTTTACAAAGCAACTGGGCTATGTACTGTGACTTGTTACAAATGAATTTAATTATACTGCAACTGTAAGAAGTTGTAGGATATTACCTGTTTTAGAAGAGGCTGGAAACAATGAATGTAAGAAATCACACCAGCTAATTGTGAGCAAACAATAGACTAGGCTTCATTCACCTATTAAAGATACTGCTTGCTAAATTCTGTCACTTCATCTTTGTCCGCTCAGACTCCAAAATTGCCTGTCAGTTTCCAGACCTCAAAGAAAAGTAGTGGCAAAATCATCAGGTTCCAGAGGCTTCTCTCTTAATCACAACATTAGGGGTTCAAATCATTAAAATTAAAGTATCCTTGAGCCCCTGAAAGTGAGGTAAGGAGATGAATGGCTAACAGGAAGAACAAGTCAAACAGAAGTCAACGAGCTTGGGAACAGTTCAGAATTCTTTCCAACCTATCTTGGCTCTCCTGTAACAGGGAGCTAAGAATGGATTAAGTTGTTCTGTTAATATTTTCTTTCATGCATATTTGATACTTCAGCTGTATAAAAGTACATGCAAAGGCTTCAAGTAAATCCAGTCATTCTAAGGGTTTGATAGATATATATGGCCACCTGCTTTTGGATATAGGTTTATCTATATTTGGAAATGCTAATGAAAAATACCATTACTCTCACATAGATGGAATCAATTGTGGACATAGCGTTCTCTTTCACCTTACAATAAAATATTGAAGATCCTTTGAAAGAAAAATTGTTTTGCATGACAATAACTTACTTACCAATGAATTCAACATTTCTTGTTATGTTTAAATTTGAGGGAAGAAAATATTGATGTGATGCAAAATGAGGATGTCAGAAGAGTAAACTCTGTGTAGAAAGAGGTGGGCCATTGTTTAGACATGCTTCTCATTAACTTCTGTGTAGTTGCTAGATCCCTAGATAATTTTAGCTGTTCAGGTCGGAAGGCATACTTCCTACTGTTATTTTTCTGGTAATATGGTCCAGGCACCAGGCATCTTTCATATTCTGATTGGAAAGTTCCCTGGAGAATTCAAGAACCAATTACACAATCATACTCCCAGCAGTGTGGCAATACATTTCAATTTACAAATGAGGTCACAGAGTCACCAAGAGGTCAAATGACACATTCAACCTTGATAGTGTTCTGCTCTGGGTTAGTGTTTACTCCATGGACTCAGAACATCACATCTAGAGCTTTATTCAAGCCAAGAATTGAAATTAAATAAAGATTATGCATATTTTATGCAAGATTTTTATGGAATTTCAGTAGTGATAATGATGAAGAACTTTCCAAGACTTCATAACTTTGTTTTGTTAAGAAAACATAAGTTGATATGAGCATAGAGATCTAGTCATGTATCCAAACTTCTGTCATTATCTTATAATATGATAGTATATAAAGGTGAGTTTTAAGCACCAAAATTATATTTTTATTACTATTATATTTATATTATATTATCAATATATAATATATAAAATTATAATGTAATTGTGTAATTATATTATAATATAATTTCACAATTTTATGTATATTACTATAGTATAAATTATTATTGTAAATTTATAATTATATTTCAATTATTCTAATAACATGCTTCTACAGAAAATTCTTTATTTCTTTAAACAGATGGAATTAACAAATTCCATTATACAATATTGACTCAAGGTCACTGTTATGAGATTCTTCAGTTACTCTGTAAGGGTATACATATGGGCTAANTAAGGACCAAATATGTTTCTATGCCCTAAGGACCACATGAACAACCCAGAAGAGTTTATCTCTACTAAAACTCTGTGGACACAAGCCTACACAAGGCTAGAACTAGAGGGTGATGATGAAAAAGCAGCTGTATCCATGTAAGATAAGATGTGGCTGCAAAGCTAAGTGCAAGAGCAGGCCCAACCCAACGGAACCATAGACACTGGGCAAAGGTAAGGACCGGCGCAGGTACAATCCTGCAGAGCTTTGTAGTATGTAGAATGGAGACTAATTCTTACTTATGATTGCCTGGCCTCAGCTTGCCTTGTTTCTAGCCAGCTTTTCTAACTTAAATTATCCCATTTCCCTTTAACTACATTTTGCCTCTGGGCTTTTTCTCTTTAAATTCTATATATCTTTCTTTCCTTCTTACTCTGTAGCTGGCTGTGTGGCTAGATGGCTGGCCCCTGGTATCCTCCTCTCCTTTTTTTGTTCATCACTCTCTTCCCTAGATTTCCCCTCCTATTTATTCTCTGCCCACCAGCTCCATCTATTTCTCACTCCTGCCTAGCTATTGGCCACTCTTTATTAGACCAATCAGGTGTTTTAGGCAGGCAAAGTAACACAGCTTTACAGAGTTAAACAAATGCAACATAAAAGAATGCAACACATCTTTACATCATTTAACAAATGTTCCACACCATAAATGAATGTAACACATCTTAAACTAATATTCCACAACAGAGCTGCGTGCATTGAATTTCATAGGTGAGAAGCACAGCCAGGCCATGGGGAAGACAACAGCTGGCAAAGTGGTTATTTTCCTGAGACAGTACCCCATCAGTAGGCTATGAATACAACTCTGAGGAAGGAGGAGCCTTGCTGATGCCTGAACCAAAATCCAACTCAATAGAAAAGAGAGACTTACCAGAAACCTGTTGGACTTCCAAGCTCTAATGGTTGCTTACCTGCCTGGACTATACAGCTGGCAAAATGATTTTTACTAGAAGAAAAGTTTTGTGCTTTAGATTATGAAATCATGTTTTAATACCCTCTCTGCCATGGTAACACATGATCCTGATAAACTAGAGATAATCCTTTAGTTTGTATCTCAAAATTATTTATAGCTGTATTAGTTGCATATGGTTGCTGTACTATACTGCCATAGAACTTTTTGCTTAAGGGCATATCCATGTATTTTTGTTATGAAGTTGAGGGTCAGAAATCCACATTGAATTCCTCAACCTTTATTAAGATATTGGCAGGTTGTGTGCCATGTAGTGGTTCCTTGTGTTTTCCAGCTTAGGGAGGCCCCTGAATCTCTTGGCTTGGTCCTCTCTGGCATCTTCACAGCCAGCAGCACACCACTGCCAAGTTTTCCTGCCTCTGATTTGCTGTTTCTATAACTCCTCCTGCTCATAAGGACATGGTGATTATACTGCAAACTTTGGAGTGAGCCCTGACAGGCTCTCCACCTCACTATCCTCAATCACAGCTGCAAAATTTATTTGGAAGCATAGATTATAGAAAGAGGGTGAGGAAATAACCTACAACAAAATACCATGAAGATATTTATTTTTTAATATGAGGACAATGTAAGACTCAATGTTACTACAAGCAAGATTTAAATATAAAAAGACACTGAAAATTGAGATTTTAAATCTCTAATTTTTATAATTATATTTTTGTAAAAATGATATTTTTAATCGATCAGGCCCTTTTATTTCATTATATAATTGTTCTCTAACCCAGATTGGCTCTGAACTCATAGATCCTCCTGCCTCAACTTCCTAAATGTTGAAATTATAGGCATTATGCTTTCATGACTCTGACTGAACTTTTATTTTAATCATTCATTTTAAGTTCATGATACAAAACAGAAGTGATGTGTTTTATGAACAAAATAACTACCAAATTAAAAAATTAAAAATTACAAACCTCATCATATTCTCTATGTAGCCGAAGCAACCTGTCATTGCTGATGGGCACCGTGTCCACCTTATTCTTTTCCCAGTCATCACAGCAGTTTCAACTGAAAAATCTAAACTTTGTTCACATATTCACATCATACAGTGTTTGAGAATATTGCCAGTGGCATCTTGCTCAGGGACTTGAATTCCACTACGTGCTGCTCTGCTGAGGTGAATCCTAGAACCCTACAGAGCTTCCATTTCATGAATTGTAAATACACATTTTAATGTAGGCAAACAAATTGAGAGAATTAGTTTGTCTTTGTGGGAGAGAAAAAAGAAGCACATGAGCCTTTTATGCAGGTTTCCAAAGAAGCCTCATTTACTGGTTATGTTGACCTGCACATACATAGTTATATGCTGGCTACATTGGAAAGGTTCCATGGCCCAATAGTTGCTGGATTTGTGAGATCTGTTTCTTCCATCCAAAACCTTTGAGCAGTTCTACATCAAATAAGTAATAATTAAACATTTCTGGAGCATCATTACCCAGACATATACAAATAAATATCCCAGGTTCAGTGAGGGGAAGAAAACCTGTTATCCATTCAGAAGCACAAAGTCAAACACAATTGCATTTTCTGAATGTTTTCCAATGGCTAATTCTTTGGTACTAATCAGAGTATTTACTGAGCAAAGTAAATAGTTGCCTTCCTACTTCAGTATGGGAAGCTAAGAAGTTTCTGACACACCAATAAAACATTTTCAAAGACTTTGAAATTATTTAATTGTCATGAAATATTTCAAATAAATGTATTCAGTCATTAATAAGATTTTGCTGTTACCTATTTATGCCCAGAAAATATATTCTGTATAAAAGGAGTCTCCAGAGAGAAAAGAATAAAAATTTTGCCAACAACTACATTCTCTACCTGAAACTCAGCTTCTCTGAAAATTCTCAGAAAAAAATGAAAATTTATTTTCTCCTATGTGCACAATTCATCCTAAATTCCCCAGTTCATGACTTCTCTTTGGTTTTTGGAATTACGGTTTTCCTTCAAGTCTAGTGGTACTTTCATTCAAATAAAAAAAAAATTAAAGTACATATAAAAATTATTTAACAAGACAAGTGAAATTAAAAGCATCAAGAAAACAGGAAATATCACAGAAATCACATAGAATGAAAGCGTATATGGGATTTTTTTTACACAGCCATAGAAGCACAAATAGAGAAAACATCATTTCTAAAGATTGAGGCTAATTGANTTGCATTTGAGTTTGCACAGGAAGAGAGTGCTGAGTAAATAAAAGGAAGTTGAATATGAACATATGCCCTTCAGATGCTTCAGTTAGAGTCATGTCCCTGGTCCCTAAGAGAACATGTTTAGAAGAGATAAGCTCTCAGAAATGGTCATGTTTCAGTCAGGGGTGGGGGCAGTGGTGGTGGTGGCATGTATATTGCACTAGGAAATTAAAAAAAAAAAGAACTCTAGGAGTGGATTGGTTGGTAAATGACCATGTCACCAAGCGCTTGACCTGAGTTAGTCCCTCCAGGATCATACAGTAGGTGTGAACTGAAGAAGTGAAGAACTGAAGGACTGATACCTGCAAATTGTCTTGGACATCCACATTTATGCTGTGGTATGTGCCCACCTGCCAATACACACACACATACTACACACACACACACACACACACACACACACACACACACACACACGACACTAAACAAATAAATGTAAATAATTTTTTTAAAGAAGTAACTAGGTTAAATAATTTGAGAGCACACAGGTGTCATGTGACAATGTTCCTGGGTAGATTTAAGCAAACATCTACTTACCCTAGATAAGGAACTGGTGACAGACAAAACTAAGGAAACTCTCCAAGCCCAACTTGGTTTACTTGCAAGAATGTGGGTAAAAAGTTACTTACAGGGACAGAAATGACCCACAGACATCTGCTTCCTTTAAATCCCACCCAACATAGTGACAGCTCAAGAAACTTGGAAACCTGGAACACACTACACAATATTTAAGTGATTCAATAGTTAGTCTCTTCCAGGCAGATCATCTGGTGTGCTAGTTTGAATGTAATTGGTCGGCATTATCTCAGGGAGTGATATTATTAGGAGGTGTGGTTTTATTGGAGTGGGTGTGGCTTTGTTAGAGGAAGTGTGTCTCTGTCGGCATAGGCTTTGAGGTTTCGTATGCTCAGGATACTCTGCCTAGTGTTTCAGTCAACTTCCTGTTACCTGCAAGATAAAGGACTCTCAGTTACTCTGTAGTTACTTACTCCTGCAGCACGCCTGCCTGCATGCTCCCTGCCATGATGAAACTATAAGCAAGTCCCCTCAATTAAATGTTTTCCTTGTAAGAGTTGCCATGGTCATGGTGTCTATTCACAGCAATAGAAACCCAAACTAAGACATCTGGTTTGAGCCTCTTCCAGCTTTCTAGTCAGTTTCAGGAGTTTCCTGAAGCCTTTGAGTTGTTCATTTTCTGATCTTAATGAGATTCCCTGGAAGGTGTAATGTTTCACACCTTAAGAACATCCAGTGTCTTAAGGAACTTCCCTCAAAACACAGATGGCTTTATCTCAGGAAATTGTTAGATAACATGAGGCTCTCAGATAAATTATTTTGAGAGAAAAGATTGCAGAGTTATACACAGTATAGAACTAATAGGAAAGATATTAAAGATGTAAAGATCAATTATTTGACCAAGAGGCTTCCCCTTTTTCCTTCTTTTTCCATTCTGTCCCCTCTGTTCCCTTCCTTTCCAGTCTGTGTCCCCCCCTCTTCCCATCCTTTTTAAAATTAGGTTTTAAAGATTTATGTATTTTGATTTTACATGAATGTTTGTCTGCATGTATATAGGTACCACATGTGTACCTGGTGCCTATGCAAGTCAGAAGTGGATGTAAGTTCCTCTGGAATTAGAGTTACAGATAATTTGAAGTCACCATGTAGGTTCTGGGAACTGAAACGAAATTCTCGGCAAGAGCAGCAAACGTTCTGAAGTGCTGAGCCATCTCTCNAGCCTTCTCATCCCCTTTTCCTCTTCTTCCCTCATTTTCCTTTCCTTTGTTAAGTTTTATATGCCAAAGAAATGAAAGAAGTACAAGGAATACATATAAAAATGATTGACTAGTTACTCTTCCTTTACATTGAAATGAATGTTCTTGAAGTGAATGGATTTAATCTGTTCTTGAAAATGGCTTTTTTCTGAAAGAATTTTACCATATCATTTGATTTTAATGGTTATTCACATATTTGTAGCCCCAACTTCCAAGTGACTTGCAAACAAATATTTCTCCTGCTAACTACCATTTAATACATAGTACCAAAGTTTAAAAATGCTCACACTGTGTTATATGGAAACCATTAAGCCTGCCCCAAATTTTTCTGGGCACAGAAAAGAGAGAGCTCTGCTCTTCCCAGGTAACATCAAACAACTTCATTTTTTTCTTTTGTGTATAGGGCTTCTGTATGAGATTGTTATATGATGAAATGACCTCTAACCAAAAGAACTTCAAAGGACACAATGCAAACCTATTACTATGCAAAAGAAAAATTTTAAAGCCAAAGGAAATACCACACTCAAAGTATAAGATTTCCTAGTTAAGGAAAAATATACTTGGAGAAAATTTGTAAAGATCTTCAATGAAAATTTTGTGTTATACCTCTAGAACTATTAACCACAGTCTTAAGGAACCACAAGTGTTTTCACTTCTAGCAACCATTGTCTAATCACTTACAAATGACTGCCATATGATGTAACCCATGCTGATGAAATGCCTTTAAAGACCAAACTCAGTGTTTTGAAAATAAACTCAGCCTGTAGTCTCTATGATTATATTTAATTTTTGACATCTAAGGGGACACCTTACCTTAGCTAATGGCCAGTGTGACAGATCAGAGGAATAAGACTGGAGAAAGAAGAAGATAGTGGATTCTTAAAATAATAATAATAATAATAATAATATAATCTGTTCAAGTCTAAAAATGTGTGGAGTTGGGGAAGGCAACCTGCAATATAAAGTCAGTAGGTTGTCTCTTTGTGAATGGGTTTGGAATCTAGACAGCACTAATGGAAGGATGCTCATAGGCTAGCAATTTCATTTTATCAGGGTGTTCATTTCACAATGTGCAGTTTCCCATGCACATTGACAGTGGGCAGTGAAAACCACAACTGTGCATATACTGAAATTGATTCACGTAGTACATGTGCATTGGAAATTTACAAAAAAAAAAAATGCTGTAGGTCATGCAAGTATCTTTTGTTTGGAAATTTTTGTATTACTACCGTAAACTTTCATTCTGGGCAAAAATACATATGAAATAAATACCCTTATTAAATGAAGTCGCCAGCCTATAAGCATCCTTCAGTTAGTGCTATCTAGCTTCCAAACCCTCCTACAAATAGACTCTCTTTTCCAAGACAACAGATTAGCTTATATTGAAAGTTTGCCTTTCTCAGTTCAACAGGACTTGCACCTCACTCCATAACAGCAGGCATATGCCTCTCCAGGGAGCCTCCACTGCCTCCACTCTCAGGTGAAAATCCTGCAGTTTCAGGCAAAGTGTCTGCTATCCAGAAACTGGCATTGATTTGCAAATCTTGATGTACTTTTCACTGTTTTTGATTGGGTGGTTTATTTTGTTGTTGTTGTTTCTGCTGCTGCTGCTGTTGCTGCTGGTGGGGGGAGGGCGTGGGGGGTGGGAGAGTTGCTAAGTTCTTGGAAATATTCCTTCCATGATCCTTCTCTTTTTCTTTGCCTGTGATGATAAAGCAACAGAAAGATGTTTGCAGATTTTCACTGGGTATTTTTCTCTGTTTTGTCTTTTTATACTCCAAACAAACAAACAAACAAACAAAAAGCCTTCATTATTTCATACACTGCCATTTCCAAAGAGCTGGTCTAGTAGTGAAGACTCTCTCACAAGCTTACTATTTTCTTCTTGCTGTTGATCGCATCTGCAATGTGTAATATAAGACACAGTAAAATGTCTTTTCTAATTTACCTCCTAAGCTTGAGTGAACACAAGCAATACAACTACAACCAACAACATTACATGAACACAGTTGTCTTCACTTTCTTTCTCCATTTTTATACAATCTTCCCATCTGCACACTTAATGCCTACCATGGAAAGGGTGCAACCTTGTGCTCTGCCTCTTGTTTTTATCCTGTGGTCCTCCCATTTCCCCTGTCTAATTATCTTACAGCCTACATAGGACTTGATGAATGAAGATACTGTAATTTTATCAACAATTTCCTTATTATCAGACATTCAGATGGACAGCAAAAGATTATCCCTTCCTTTATTTGAATTTTAATTTAATGTAAATTCTCAAATGTAGATTTTATGGAGACAAATGGCAGAAACATTTTGTTCTTAATAGAATCTAATTACAATACAAAATGATGGCTGCAAATTCAACTGACACTAAGAACTTGAGGGTTCTTAGTTCCACTAAAAACTAATTTTACCATAATGTAGCAAATATGCATTATAATTTGATTTTATTTGCATAAACAGTGTTTCATGGGCATATGTCATTATATTCACTAACATTTTCAAAGCATGATGCCTTTTTATTAATAGCTATTTAGTCAAACCTCCATATATGTATATGATATATTTTTTACCATATTCTCCCTCTTATGCTTCCCTATCCTCCCTTTTCCAGGCCCTACCTTCTTGTTGCTGTCGACTTTGTCTCTCGACTATCTTACTTCCACATTTATGTCATATATATATATATGTATATATATATATATATATATGACTGCATTTTTGCATCTGTATGAGAGAAAACAGCTATTTATCATTCTGCAATTTGATTAATATAACCTACAGTTGCATATATTTCCTAATTTGTTTCTCCATTCCTGTGTTGGATACCTGTGTCTATTCTATCATTTAGCTACTGTTTGTATGCTGTGATCAATATTCATCCCATGATATGTTGACTTGGAGTCCTTTGAGGCAATGCACAGAGTAGTATATTTGAATCATTCAAAAGATCTATTATTAGTATTTTTAAAAGAAGACTAACTTATTTTCATAGTGACTAGACTAGTTTACATTTCCATGGGCAGTGTATAAGGGTTCTCTTTTGTCTCACATCCTTGATAATATTTGTTGTAGTAGAATATTATAAGGTTTATGTTGCATCTGTTTAACTCTGTGAAGCTGTGTTACTGTCCCTGTGTAAAACACCTCATGGTTTAATAAAGAACTGGCCAANAGGAGAAAAAATAGGTGGGGCTGGCAAGCAGAGAGTATACATAGAAGGAGAAAACTGGGAGAAGGGATCTAAGATCTAGCAGCCAGAGAAAGAGGAGGACTCCAGGGGCCAGCCACCCTGGAGCACAGACAAGCAAGACACAGAGTATGAGTAAGATTTACAGAAGTTAGAGAACGGCAAAAGCCCAGAGGTAAAAGGTAGATGGGATTAAGTAAAACTGATAAGAAAGAAGCCAAGCTAAGGCCAGGCACTGATAATTAAGAATAAGCCTCTGTGTATGATTTATTTGGGAGCTGGGTGGCGAGACCCCCAAGAAAAGAGCAAAAACAAACAATAACAATTTGTTATTANTTATTTCCTTGATGAGTATCATTCTGACTGAGTGAAGATGGGATCTTAAAGTAGTTTTGATTTAGCTGGTGTCTACTGAGGTTGTTGGATTTATTTATTTGCTTATTTTATTTATTTATTTTTGTGGCATTATATATGGGCTACAGTACACATATAGAGCTCATAGAAAANTTGTATGGAAGTCAGTTCTGTTCTGTTCTTCTACCATGTGGGTCCTGAGAATTGAACTCAGTTTAGTCCATTAGCTTTGGCAGCAACTGTTTTTACTGGCTANATCCTTTTTATCAGCCCATTTTTCCTTTTTTAAAAGAACTTTTATTGTGTATCTAATTAGTGCATTTATTGATNTTTTTTTTACTTCTTATTTAGTTTTTAGNGTTCTTTATATACTCTAGATGCTAATCTTCTANGAGGTAGATAGCTGGCAACTATCTCCTCCCATTTTGTAAGTTGTCTCTTCACTCAACTGTTTCCTGTGCAGTACAGAAGCATTTTAATTATGAGTTCCCATTCGTCAATTGGTGACATCTTTACCTGAGCAACTAAAATCNTACTGAGAAAGTCATTGCTTATGCTACTATCTGGAATATTTCCCCCAACTAGCAATTAAATTTCCTCTAATAATTTAAGAGTTTTGGGTCTTAAGGTCTTTAAGGGCTTTGATACATTTGTGATTGGTTATTGTGCAGGTTGAGATACAAGGATCAATTTTGATTCTAGATACTCATTTTCNTAGCACCATCTGNTGAAGGAGCCATCTTTCTGTCATTGTGTATTTTACCATCTTTATAAAAAAAATATCAATCTGGGGACNGCAATTGTATGGGTTCATATCTGAATTTTGTACTCCATTCCATTCATCTACATATCTGTTTTTGTTATTATGGTTTTGCAGTACACCTTGAAATCAGGTATGATAATAGCTTTAGTGTAGTCTGTAGAGGGGCTTGGACTGGCCAGCAATCAAAGTCTTGCTTCTGTTTCATCAGAAATTCAGAGACAAGTGATGAAGACAGAGTGTTGTTTTTTTTTTTTTNTNGTGTCTCCTTTTGTGAATGTCACTGTTCCACTAGATATGGCCTTTTTCCAGCTCTTTTGAATGTTCATGAACTCTACCTCTCTATCATGGGAAGTCAACATCCATCTCAAAATAATTCATTAATTGATTTGAGCAATACTCTCTTCAGCCTAAATATCTCTCTTTTTAAACTATGACTATNTATCAGACCTGCAGGTCATAGGTCAGCTCTAGTTAGCTTGTTCTTTAGTCCTAACTAGTGTTCTTGTCCTGCATATCTAAAAGTGAATGATTTTAGCAAACAGAGTATGATAGCATCCTTGTCTAGCTTGCCTTGTTTTTATCATACCTTTAGGCTTTTGGTAGACAAGAGATGAGTACCACATCAATGAAACTCTGACATCTTTCATCTTTAACCCCAATGTACTAATATTATAAAATACCCAATTTCACTAAGAAACANTATATTTATATCTTTTCAACAGAAAATTTCTGATGCAAAAGCAATTAAGCTACTAATTCCCTTACTGATTTATTTGGTTATTTAAGTAGTATAGATTATCCAATATTGAAAAGCATAGGAAAAGAAAGNGAAAATATATGANTTATGTCCTAGCAATCAGCTCATTCAAAATATAAATTTTACATAGAATTTTAAAAGTTGGTATGGTAATTCCTAAACAGAAGTTCTCAACTAACAATTCAGAATCTCCCAGACTTTATTTGATTTTTGTTGTTGTTGTTGTTGTTGTTGTTTGGGGAGGTCTTTTTTCTTTTTTCTTTTTCCTAGAAGGCATCCTAAAACTGTGTGTTAGCAAAGAAAGGCATGGTGGTGAGCCCCTGACTTGGATCATGTTGAAGATTTTTGTCAGCCAAGAAGCAGGAATTCCAGCACAGTTAGCATTTACTGTGAAGGTTGCCAGCATGGAGGAAATGAGACTTTTATATAAGAATATTTTCAAGTGAAAAAATGTTAAAGTTAAAAGTAAACAAGAGAGGCTAGAAAGATTGCTCAGTGGTTAAGAGCACTGGCTTCCCTTCCAGCGGACCTGGGTTCAATTCCCTGTACCCATATGGCNGTCCACAACTGACTGTAACTCCAGTTCCTAGTGATCTGANATACTTTTCTATTTTCTGCCAGCACCAGGCAGGCATGTGNTACACAGACATACATGTAAGCAAAACATCCATAAATGTAAAATAAATTTTAAAAATTAAAAACTGAACAAGACTTAAGATCTGAATGTGTCTGAATAATTCATGAAATCTCATAAGACTATTAACTTTGTTTATACCCNAACTTGCTGTGTCCCTGGGTTCTAGAGTTTTACATTATCAATTATGATTCTCTCAGGTATACTCAAGAATCACGCTGTGATCGCATTTAGGTTCCTTAGCAATCCTTTTAAGATAATATCTTCAAAGCTCAGCCAAATCATACACATGGCTATTGTAAAGACAAGAAGATGTGATTCTTCTCTGAGAAACCCAAGCTTGTGCTCCCTTGTGTGTCTTGTTTTCTTTCTAAGTACCTCTTCCTCTTAACCCTCTTGCTGAAAAACTATGTTAAAAATGGAAAAATGGTGAGATAAGGGAGGCATTTGAAGGGAGGATATGGGGGATGGATTTGATCAAAAGACATTGAGCATGTCTACTTAATTCTTAAACAATTGAATAGATTATTAAACTAATTATAGACCTTCTAAACGTCTTTTAATAAACTCCAAAATCTATTTACTCCTGGCTCCCCCTGAAATCTTTTTCTGAGACAAATACAAAGTTCCAATTTTACCTGAGTTGTAGTCCCCAAAAGATTCATGGAACTCAGGCTGCTGCAGGTGATGGTGAATAAGAGCTGGTGCCTTATTCACTACCACAGCTAATCATTTTAGGAAGAGTGTTGATCATTCTTTCTCTGTTTTACTTTGTGGATATACCCTACTTCTCCCTTTTATTATCAGTTTCTGGAGCTATTATAGACCATGCCATTCTGAACATTCAAGGATAGACTTTTTGGCGAGCAAGTGTTCTGCATTCCTGTTGGGCAGCAGTATATGCAGTCAACTATGAGTGTCTCAGCTTTCAATATACTGCCAAATCACATTCCAGGGTTGGGAAATCCACCAAGATCTGTTAGTATCACAAAACTCCTTCCTTACCACTGAGTCACTCTTCATATTTTGGTCATTGATTTCTCTTTTTCTTCCTGACTACTTGAACAGACATTTATTACCAATATGATATCTTCCCAACAAATGAGTGAGTTGGTCTTCTAGATTCTTTGCACATCTTTCTTTCCACACAATAGATGCTTTTCAAATATTATCTCTAAAAAGAAATAGCCCTTCCAAGACAACCTATCTCAGTGTTCTTCACCTTTATCATTTGCTATCTAAATTACTCTGCTTTAATTTCTTTATAACATTTGCATAGAAATAAAATGAGCTTTTGCTTATTTCTCAGAGCCTATTTTTGCTTCTACCTACCAGTTAGGCTTCAAGCCTTGATAATTTAGAACCTCTGTCTTTCCTATGTCCAGCTGTATACTTTATACTTTGCAAATGCCATGTATACTATAATTGCTTGTTAAATTGTTAACAGAAAAAAAAAGCTGCACTTAGAGATGCCAATTTACTTCTACTATAACCTCAACATAGAATAATTCATTAATATCATAATTTAATATGCTCCACAGCTAAGTCCAAAAGATCATATCCACTGACAATTTAATCACAGCAAACATTGCATTTCAGGCTTAATCATAAACAAATGCATGTCTGCTTCGTGTATCATAAATTGACAGTGTAATACAAAGTAAATGTTAGTGCTGTCTTCATTTATCATAAAATCTTTTGATGGTTTCTTAATAGTTCAGCACAAAGATTTGTGTACTCATGATAGAGAAGCAAGTAACAAAAATTCTCATAAAGCACATGACACTGTATAACCATGAATCCTGTTCTAGTGACATCTGCTTTTTATTGTAGCTGATCATGTGCAATGCTTTTAAGTATCATAGTTATTCTCTCATGAAATTTACATTGGAAGGGGTGTTTCTACAAATATTCTATTTGTGGAATATTAATGCAACTCCTACTTATATTTTTAATTTGTAGTTATTAAAATAAGTACTCAAATTATTTATTTGCCCATAGATTTTGACTTCTGAATAAGCAAATGATCTTCAATCCATTTTACTTCTCTGTGTATAGCAACTAAAAGATAAAAGTATCTTGGTCTTGCAAATGATTTCCCAGAAACACCACATGTCTGCTAGCATAGACAATTTCTATCTGAAACTACAGAAACAGAACTAAGAGCAGATAGTTATCCACTGTCTAAGTCCATGGCCCCATAGCAGCCAGGGTTTCGTTGATGTCCGAGGCGCGTGTTGCCATCAATGGCCACATGGATGCCTGGGGTTTGAACTGTCACCTTGATCCTGGTGGGTGTTCAAGGGTCATACTGGTGCTGGGTCCATGATGGTCTGAGTGACCTGCATTGCCAACCCAGGCTGTGGTGGCATCTGGGCCATCGCTGCTGCCAAGGACCATGACTGTGTCCATGGTCCAACTGCAGCTGGGGACTGTGTGGACATTCATGGCACTTTGCCACCAAGGGCCATTCAGACATCAGGAATTTGGGCTGTCACCTAGGCCCATCTTAGTGCCCAGTGGCTGAGTCTATGCTAGCCCATACAGATCTGAGTAGCCTGTGCTGCCACTTAGGTCCATGGTGTCGCCTGGGCCTGGGCTGCTTGCTACAGGGGGCTCTGTCTGTGTCCAGTCTGTGGTGAGGTCCTTGGCTCCTGTTGCCACCTAAGGAAGTGAGAATAAGGCTGCACAGAGCTGGCCCCACTCCTCATTGACTGCAGCACTAGGGAGAACTGGCTCTGCCCTCACCTACTACAGCACTCAGGAGAACAAGCCCTGCACCTTACCAGCACAGTAGAGTTGGCCCTCTTGGCATGGATCCAGGTGAGCTGGCCCTGAAGGTGTGAGAGTAGAAGAGCTAGCCCCACTGTCTGTCACGCAGTGGTATGGGCAAGAAAAAGATATGCCCCTGACCTCTTACCCCTCTTCCCTCACCACCTAGAGTGGGTGGGGAAAGTTTGCCCCAGGGGTCACAAGAGTAGGAGAGCTGACCCTACCCTTCTTTGGCTGCAGTACTTGGATGAGTGGTTCCTCCACCTCTCCTGGGCAACACAGTAGAGCTGACTCTGTTGACGGGACTGCAAGTGATCTGCCCCCAAGAAACTGTGTGGGGGATCTGACCCCACCCTTCATCTGCCATATGGGGGACTGAGCAAGGGAGTAAAGGCCTCCCCCTCTCCCACCCCTCCCTGCCCGTGGTGAGTGGGATAGCTGTCCCTACAGTCATGAGAGTGGGAGAATTGGCACTCCACCTCACCTAGGCAGCACAGTAGAGCTGACCCTCTTGGTGGGGATGCAGGTGAGCCAGACCAGAGGGCATGAGAGCAGCAGAGCTGATACTAACCTCCCATCAGCCATGTGGTAGCTGGCATTGGTGAGGGAAAGATGCCCTCTCCCCCGCTGCCCCTTGCCACCTGCAGTGGGTGGAAGAGTTGGCCCCAGGGCCATGAGAGTGGGAAAGCTGGTCCTGCCTCTCACTGGCTGCAGCACACACAGGAGAGCAGGACCTACACCTTGCCTGGGGAGCACACTAGAGCTGACCTTTTTGGCAGGAGTGGACGTGAGACAGTCATGTGGACATGAGAGCAGGAGAGCCACACCTGCCCCCTCCTTCATATGCCATGTGGTGGCATGGGTGGGGAAAACACGCCTCCTCCCCACCTCACCCCACCCCGACCCCTTGCCAATTGCAGCAGGAGGGAGAACTGGCCTTGGGGGCATGAGAACAGAAGAGCTGACCCTGTCCCTCACCATCTGCAGCAATTGAGAGAGAGGGCCCTGCACCTCGCCTGGGCAAGACAGTAGAGCTAGCCCTGGTGGCTTGAGTAAGGGAGACTCAGACCTGAGGGCATGAGAGCAGGAGAACTTGTCCTGCTCCTTGCTACCTGCTGCATTGGGGGAGCTAGCTGGGGGAGTGATGGAGAGCTTGCCCTCAGTGATGATAATGAGGGAAATCTGGCAGGCTGACCAACTCCGGCTCAGAACCAGGGATATGAGTTAGCCCATCCCAATATCTACCTCATCTTGAACTGCTGGAGTATGTGAAGGGGCCAGACCTGCTGATTCAAAGCTATGGGGACTCCATGACAAAAGGCAACAACAGGATATCCAAGAGGAGTCACTGTGAGAGCCCAGTGTAGATAGAGTAGCAGAAGTCAGAGGCCTCAAGCCAGACCAAAGATCCATTGCAANGAACACTTCCAAGTAAAGATGTATGGACTAAGGGGTATACTGTGCAACTCACTGGTCCACACTACAGCTTCCATGCTGAGATTTTTTTGTTTTGNTTTGGTTTGGTNTGGGGCTATACTTTTAAATTTTATTTTGTTTTGAAGGGGAGGTTGCAAGGGNAGAGGGCAGAGGTGAGGGGGTGGGGAGATGAGTGGGATAAGGATGCATGATGTGAAATCCACAAAGAATCAATAAAAAGCTTTAATAAAAGAAGAAAGGAAAAGAAATCTATCCACTGATTCNCCAACCTAATATACCCTTCCCTCCTTCAAGCCCCTGATATCACAGCATGCTGTCTCCTCTTCCTCAGAGAGGCTGAGGTCCTTCGGTTGGTTATTCTGATTAAAAAACAATACTGCTTCTGAAGATGCCTGTCTTCTCTTTTATTTCTATGTAGTCTCCATCAGTCCTGATCTAATACCAACAGATGGCAATGGGCATTGTTTTGTACATTTGATTTATCATATTTAAAGACTACCATAACACGTGAGCAATTGTGCTATAGTATTCCAGGCCTTCCTAATGAGTAGTTACAGATGAAGAATACAATCTCAAAGACTTTGCTTCTGACTTGAAAAAACTCTAATTTTTCAAACTTTTCCACATATATTAAGATAAAAATCATCACAAGGCATCTCTGCTTCAATGCTAATTTCATGTGTGAGGCCATGAAGCACCATTCTCCACTACTCTAGGTTGCAGTTCTGAAGGTATTAGAGAAGCTCTCTTCTCATTCAGCATACCTCAAATGCTGTCACTGACTGCCCAGAAGTGATGGCTTCTAATGTGCCATTATTCTTGACTTTCT
>LZPO01027576.1:56504-66757 GCA_001675575.1 Neotoma lepida
CCTATACTAAAATTTTTAAAAAGAGAACCTCTTGTTAAATTAAACAACAGAGTAACTTTTGAAGCAAGCTATAAGGAACAATATCAGGGATGAGGAATTTCTCCCTTTCAGCTCTCTTGGGTATCATAGTCAAGCTNGGCTATGGCACACTTATTCCCTGTACCACCCTAAGAGACAGTGACCTCAAGGAGGAGGAGCTCAGCAGACTATACCACCCTTCTCTTATGTAGCAGTTTCTGGTAGGATGAGGTGCCCTGGGTCAAAGGTATTTAAAAATCTCAAGGATTCCTTACTCACTCTATAGCTTCTAAAAGCTTTTCCTTCTGAAGCCCCAGCTACTTCCAGGAGAGCTCTTGGAAATGGTCTTGGTCTTGTAGCTAGTCAGGCTCCTAGCTTCATTTTTGCTTTAAGATTTGTCTTTGTTCTGACTATTCAGCAAGTTTCNAGGCCCCATCTGTGAGTGATGTAAATAAACTAGGCCCAGCTGTTACCTGTAGCACAAGCCCTACACTGCACAGCACTGGGCCTGGGAAAGGAGGACTGGGAACTTCTCAGTAAAGGCTTGAAACTGGGAAGCAGAGAATTTAGTTTCTATTTGGAAAAATCATTAAATGTCAGACTGTGCCTCCTACTGACCATATGGATTATCCCAGAAGTGACTCAGGTAAAACTGTTCGGCCAGACTGCACTTAGACCCATAGTCTCTTTTGATACCCTCTTCACCTGCAAAAGTGTAGGAAGCACGGCTTAGATGGAGTTGGAGAAACCAGTATTGTTAGTGACATAGGCCTGCTTTCTTCAATAGAAGGAATGAATGAGGCCTGGTCACCTGAAACACTGGAATAAAGTGATCAAATAACCTAGTGATCTTTTGCTATTCTAATCCAATCTATTTGGTTTTCTGTAAGCTTCTTATACCTTTATAGGCATGTCCTTTAGGTTAGGGAAATTTTCTTCCATAGTTTTATTTAGTGTATTCTCTGGGTTTTTGTGCTGAGATTCTCCTTCTTCTATTCCTATTATTCTTAGGTTTGGTCTTTTCACAATGTCACTGATTTCCTGGATGTTTTTGTGGATTAGGAGTTTTTTAGATTTAACATTTTCTTTGACTGATGAATCTATTTCTTCTGCTGTATCTTCAATGCCTGAGATTCTCTCTTCTATCTCTTGTATTCTGTTGGTGATGCTTGCATCTCTAGTTCCTGTTCACTTACCTAGATTTTCTATTTCCTGAATTCCCTCAGTTTGTGCTTTCTTTATTGCTTTTATTTCGATTTTCATGTCATGAATTGTTTGCTTTATCTGTTTGGTTTTTCTTGGCTCTTTTGGCATTCTTTAAAAGATTTGTTGATTTCCACTATTTTTTTTTTTTTTGTCGTCTTTTCCTCAGTTTCTTTAAGGGAGTTTTTCATTTCCTCTTTAAGGACCTCTATCATTCTTAAAGTTGTTTTTAAGGTCATTTTCTTGTGCTTCTGCTGCTTTGGAATATTCAGGTCTTGCTGTAGTAGGATAGCTGGATTCTAGTGCTGCCATATTGCCTGGCTGTTGTTGATTGTATTTTTGCACTGGAATTTAGGCANCTGGGTTTGGGATGATTAGTTCTAGTCCCTGATGTCTGACTTTGGTTTTGTTGGATGGGTATTTTGTTCCTTAGTTTCTGTTTTCTCTTGGTTTTTTAGTCTTTGTGGTCTGGATTTCTAGCAGCTGCCATGACCTCCNGTCTAGCTGGGAGTCTCTGTCTAAGTTAGTAGTTGGCCTTCTGATGGTTAGCTTGGCCTTTGGTGCAGCAGAGGATCTCGGTTCTTCTGAGGGGTGTGACCTACACCTGAGCAGCTAGAGTTTGATCAAGCTGGTGTGGCTTGTGCCTGACTGGTGGAAGTCCACAGGGGTTGGGGGCAGGGCCCAGCAGCAGAACTGGATATCCTAGGTGGGGGAAAGGGTCCTGGGGACATAAGTAAANTTTTNTTATTCTATTAGGAGCTAGACTCCACCTGAATTTCCCTCAAATCCTGATAATTGTTAAGGCCCTCATCCTGCACTTTGTCTCTCAGTGACTAGAACCCATCCTTAGAAAAGAGGCTGCATATACCTTGTATGCTCCATCAATAGAATCCATCCTTATGCTCATTACAAATCCTTCCTCCTTAGGCCTTGACCTGCGCTCTGTTTATCAGCCAGTAGAACTCATTCTTATTGCAAAGGTCACAGGTGCTTTGCTACTTTGTTAGGGAGTTTCTATGTAGCTCTGTCTAAAGCACTGTTGTGAAGACTGTCACAGGGAACTCTTTTCCAAAGTTTTACTGTGCTTAAATGTGGAAGAAAATTAAACCATGGGATCAGAGTCTCTTGAAGTTTTGATCCATTCTGACTGACCAAATCTTCATGGTTCATTTNNCTGCCAGTGGTGATTCTTGCAGAGAACCCCAAATACAGAAGTGCTTCAGACTACCAGGGCTTGCATATGGCCACCTGGGCAACTTTTCTTCCCAGGTTACTCTTCTTCCTCTGGTTCATTTTCAAATTCTGGTCCTCTACTTCCTTCTGGAGACTCCCAACAACTTGCAAGCTCAGTTCATCTGTGTCTACTTGACATGAGGCCACAGAATATACCTGAGAGGTGGCTTTCGCATTTTCATTTTTAAACTAGACCTCATGAAATCTATTTCACACTAGGATACAGACATATGTCCACATATACAAGTTCAACAAGGGGATGGAGAGACAGCTCCCCAGTAAAGATAGCATACTGCTTTACAGAGGTCTCAAGCAGCACCCATGGCAGGTGGCTGACAACCACTTTAACTCCAGGTCCAAGAGATCCAATTTCTCTGGCCTCTTCTCAGGCANATATCCACATACAGGCACATACCCACATACNTGAATAGAAATAGTCTTTAAAAAGAAAGAAGCAAGTGCTAAGATCTCACAATGGGATTAACACATTTCTATTTTCCTCTACTCACTTCCTGATGCTGGCCAGTTCTCACTGGTTTTTATATCATAACTATCCACTGCAGCCTCATACCCTCTATTTGTAAAGCATGGACATAAACAAATCACAGCTATGGTATCTGTTCTGGGCCCCGATAATAGATGCACACTATTCCAAATTATGCTGTGCCCTTTGTGGAACAGAAGATATGAAGACTTGAGAGAACATCCAGTACATTTTACTCCCACCTTAGTAAAGCACTTGAATCATTTTTCTCCTGCCCTTAATAACACNGTGGTAACACCATATGTACTATTTTATATTTCTTTCATCTGCTTCCTCAAATATGCATAACAAGGAAAATGAATAGCACTAATGTCATTTTGTTAAATATGTCTATTATAGAGAAGCTATGGTTCAGTGCTAATGGAGGTTTCTGGTGCTTTTGAGTTCTCAATGTTGCATGCTACAGTGATTTATGGAAGGCCAGAGTGCTTTTCTGCAACAAAGGTCTGTCATGTTAAACACCCACCCGCTCCCTTCCTATTTTGTTCCACAATCCACATTAATTTTCCTGTGACTCAACCTCTACATTCCATCCATCATGAATCCTAACTCCAGAACATTGTGTGTGTGTGTGTGTATGAGAAGAAAGAGAGAAAGAGAAAGAGAGAGAGAGAGAGAGAGAGAGAGAGAGAGAGAGAGAGACTGTCTTTGTATATTCTACCCTATTCAAGACTCCATCTTTAGCCTAAGATTACTATAATAGCTTTGTAATTACTTTCTCTATGTTTGGCCTTGCCCTCCTATAGTCCATTACTAATTCCCAGGTCAAGTTATTAATTTCAATTGTAAATTAAACAAGGTCATAGCACTGCTTTAACAAAGTATTAAAGTAACATGATGTGTGTGTATGTGTGTGTGTGTGTGTGTGTGTGTGTGTGTGCTTTAACAAAGTATTAAAGTAACATGATGTGTGTGTATGTGTGTGTGTGTGTGTGTGTGTGTGTGTGTGTTGTGCAGTTGTCTCTGGATGCGAAAATAAAACTAGCTTGTCTTTGAAAGAAGGAGTTCCATTTGAAATANGCAACTTCCCAGCTGTTGGGTGTTTAATTGTAGCTGTGCATAGACAAAACTGTGAATGGTGAGCAATGAAAGCAAGTGGCACATGAAGCCCACCCCGATCCTAGAGGTCCTATCTTCTGGGACCCTGCTCATTCTGGCCTGCTTCCTTCTGCAAACATCCCTCAGGTACTGNTCTCCACATCCTCATGGGGCCTCAGCCAGTCTTCCTCAAACACAGGAGCACTCTTACCTCACAGTGCTCCTCTTCACAACCAGATTCTTTTCCTCCTTCAGGGAAGATGTACCTTTCATCTTAANACTAGACTGAATCTTTATGTAATTTGTGAGAACCAGCTATGGATATAACAAGCACTGTTATGAGTTGCGGAGCTCAGTGGAGATGCTACCCAGCAAGAGCTGACACTCCAATGCAGGAAGATAGCAAGCAACTATAAGCAAGGATGGATGTTTCAGACTGTAGTGGCAGCAAAGGAGGCAGGCTTTACAGAGGCTGTCTCTAAAGTGCCCTCTGAGCTGAGACCTGAAGGATATAAAGGGGCCAGTGATGCAGAGGAGGACTACAAAGCAAGAGTGATTAAAAAAAGATTGGATGAGGACATGATTACTCAGCTNAAATAATATTTAAGTAATTTTCCTATAGTCATATAATGCAAAAATCTCATCCTTTCTTGTAATTTTCAAGACCAATGCTATTTTTTTGAAAATGTGAAACTGCAATTATTAATTTGTTTGTCATCATCAATGTTGATTCCTCAAATGATTTTGCCAGGGTAAAGGATTCAAGAAAGTTNACTTCATACTTTTTCCACTTNGTAGAAATCAGCACTGCTTTAAGGTCACTAGCGTACCTGCTGGATGTTCTTAAGTAATACTATTTGAAAGGCAAATAGTAACAAATGAAGGCAGTTTGTCATTTCACCAACACAGAGCCTTCATAATCTTTCTGGGTGATCAAACTCCTCATCAGTGAATAGGATGTCTGTCAAACAGGAGTCTACTTGGACTATTGTCTCTCTTTCTTGTGGCAAAGATATCAACTTAAGACTTTTCTTGNTACCACAACAGCCCTAGGTTAAAAGGCACACCGAGGAACTAGAATTCTTAATCTAATCTCAGAATCTTGAAACTTCAAATTAAAGGTAACATGTTGCCTGAATATGTGTAATTATTTAATGCTGTTATTTTCAATATCTTTGGAGCCTCAGTGCTGGATGGATCAACATATATTTCCAGAAACAGTATTTTAGGGTTCCTTCTCACATACCTTTGCCAACATTTGCCACCCCTTGCCTTTTTTTATAACACTTATACCCAGGGGTATATGTTAATATCAAAAGTGGTTTTAAATTGCACCTCCCTAGGGATTCAGTATGGGGAGCATCTCTCAAGCAGATGCTGGCCATTTTTCAGTTCTTCTTTGAAACAATGTCTGTCTGGATGATATAATTTTTAAATTGANAATTCTTTGTAAATTTTAGATGTTGACTCATTATTATACATGTGTTTTGAAACTATTTGCCCAGTTTGTAGACTGCTTTTTCATTACATTCATTGTGCTGAAGCTTATTTTTTCAAATGGATGTCCCCATTCATTTAGTATGACCTACNTACCCTCAGCTTTTGGCATAATATCAAAAGTGTCATCTATAAGGTCAGTGCCTGAGGGACTCCCANTTCCTCCTTTTAGAGGAATTTTGTTTTGCTTGGGTTTTAAAAATAAGGATTTTATTCAATTTGAATTAGTTTTATGTGTGCTGNAAGAGAAGGACCCTGTTTCATCTATGTGCATGCGGAAACAGAGTTGTTCAACTCCAGTTATTAGAGATTCTTCTCTCCCCAATGTATCATCTGGGTTCATTTGTTGAAAGTGGAGTGACTTGATAGGTTTGGATCTTCTTTGGGGATTTCCTTTTTGTCCACTGACCTACATTCATGTTTTTCTGCCAGTAGCATGTCAGTTTGATTGCTGCAGCTTTATAGTATAGTTTTAAGATGAAGGGAATTATGATGCCTCCAGCATTGATTTATTTCTCAGTACTATTTTGACCACCTGTGTTTCCATAAGTATTTCAGAACTGTTTCTTCAAAATAAATATTGTGAGAATTTTGACAGAAATTGTACTGTGTGCACATAATATTTTAGCTTAAGTGTGTTTGTGTGTGTGTGTGTGCATGAGTGTGTGTTAGGTAGTAGGATAGCCATTTCAAAGATGATTTAAAAAACCTTCTGTTAGGTATATATCCAGAGGAAATTGAACCTTCACTTCTTAATGATGTCTGCATGCCTGTGTTCACTGCAGCATTGTTTATAATAGTCAATACACAGAAACAACTTAAATGTTTGTTGACAGGTAACAGATATATAAATATTGTTCTGTGTTTAAGTAGGAGCTCTTTTTATTTGCTGAAACATGAAAGACATGAAGTGTACTGTGGTTAGTTAAAAAAGACAAATCAGAATGCTCAGTATATCTCATTAAAATGTGGAATCACAGCTGAATAGGTGGCATATGCCTAAGGCATTAGGGAAATGGAGACTATGACATCATGGGTTTCGGCCTAGACTAAAAAATTATAGTAAAAAAATTTCAAATGGATATTTTTTAAAAAGAGAAAATGATTTTTGAGACGTTAGGAGAGGGAGGAGATGGAGTGGGGAGAGAGAACATTAGGTTGTCAGGGGAAAGATGAGTATGAGTATAAAGTAGTAGAAATGCAGGACAAGCAAGTCTGGATGTCCAAAGTGAGTCTGCAGTTAAGAAAACTGTATTATTTTAGAGGTTTGTACCAAGTAGGGTTAGTTACTCTTATCACAAAAAGGTAAGCAGTTGAGAGAAGTTAATTTGCTCACTGNTATAATATAATGATTTAAATATACATACACACATATATATCCTAAAATGTTGTAAACATCAAATGTATCCAATAAAATTTATTTGACTAAAGCACTAAACAGACTTGGATGCCCCAGAAACAAACAAAAGCAAAACATTTTTTTCANCTCCAAGCCTAGCAGAAGCCANCTTAGGCAGGTAAAAGCTCTGGTAGACTCTTTGCCCAGTGGGACAGTGTTCTGGCTTTCATTCCCACCACCACAAAAATAAAGGAATCCAGTGCAATTGTACACAATCANCATTGNCCACTTTTCAGTATTTGTTTCCACAAAGGCACATGCATAAATCTATTAGAATGTTCAGCACGGTCAAGCCAATTAGCTAAAACAATTGTGTTTCCATGTATATGANCTGTTATGCTTTCTCCTCCTCCTCATTGCTGACCAGACAGGAAGGATTTTCACCAGCTTTATACTCGTTTTGATTCCAAATCTTAAAAATATTGGCAATTGACTTTAAATGAGCTAGAACAGCCTGTCCTTGTGCTGTTAACAACAATTAATTTTTTAATTATCCTTCAAAGATTAAGAAATGTTCGTTTGTCATGACCATGCTGTAGATAAGAAGACTATGACTTAGGATACAANTCTGGGTAGCCAGGATAATGTGGCTGGTATCCAAGGCCAGTTCTACATAGCATGCTCCCAGCCATTCCACTATGCTATTTCCATTTCTCATCTTATTGTTCTGAGATCATTTGAAACACATAAGAGTCAGGCTCAGACTCACTGTGACATAGACAGAACCAAAGAAGATAGCCACTCATTTCTCTACTCTTTCAGCCTGTTCTGGCCTATTTCTCGGATTTCTCTTGAGCAGAAAATGCAGGAAGACCCTGTTCTATCTCAGAGGGTCTTGTCTTCTTTTCTTNCTTTCTTCATGGAGCTGGCAAAATGATACCATTTTTATAATCCTTGATGAAGAAAAACCACTTGTGTGGGGGGAAAAAATGTCACCCTGACACACCTGCCACTTCCTTCCCATCACTCTTGTAAGTCCAGGCTGTCATCATAGAAGTAGGCAAGTGGAATAATNTTTAAAGGTGAAACTTTCGCACATTTTCACACTCTTATAGTTCAAGACAACTCCAAGGTCAATTTTNGAACAGTCTTAATAACTACTTAGAACAGGAAGAGAAAGGATGAACAGCCTATTTTCTTCCCACAGATGAACAAGTGTGTAGGTTCATGACTAATTTAACATTTTGTATTTGAGGGCTGCTTTCAGCATAATGATGACAGAAATGGCTGCAAATGTATGTGAGGGCTTACATGGAGCTGGCATTTTAAGGTATGATGAGTAAAATGCCTTCAGTTCTTGACCAAAGTAATTCTAATGAAATATTGGCTAATAATTCTTTGCTAAAATATATAAAAATGTACTTACAGAGATAAGAAAACAGGCTTTGTCCANCTTAAGCCATCCAGCTCCACAAGCATATTCTTCCCACAAAAACATATTTATCACAGGCTTGCCACTACCTAGGTAGGCAACTTATTAAGAACTCTAGAACAAACAACTCCTAATTTTCTATTATATTTCACTTACTTACAAACTTTTAAAAAATGCTCCTTTTGACTCCAACTTTAGAATCATTTCTCACAAATAAATGTATAGCCACTCTTATCTATTTGTAGTAGTTTCCACATCTTCAAAACATAGAAACAATCAACTTCATAAAGTCAAATTACTATAGGAAAGATGACCTGAGAAATGTTTGTTAACTAGACTGCTAAGAGTTGAGGGAAGCAGTGAACCCTCTACTATTTACACACACACATATACACACACACATACACATACACACATACAAACACTGAATACTTGCCATACACATGTATAAAATCTACATGTTCTTAAGTCTGTGTCATTTACTGATTTTTGCTATAAAATAGTAATGCATCCACAATGGATTAAGAAATTTTCCATGTAAATCCCTAAGGACAGCTGATTATAGATCTGACCTTTTGAGATTCTGTGTATTTCCCACTTAATCAGTGTTGGAATGAGCTTTGCTAAGTGGGAGATATGTAATTCCTATGGGAAAAGTAAATCCATTTAAAAAATAATGAGTCTGCCTTTGCCCCTCTCTTTCCATTTTGAGCTCTTTGGGTCATGCTAATAGATAGGCTACACCAAAGCACAGCACCAGCATAAGCTGTTTGCCCTGTGCAGGAAGAGTCAGCTAGGAAAGGGAGTTCCGAGTGGGAGTGACACATCACAATGGCATTACACATGTTTTGCTTGCCCTTTTACTGAAGGAGCAGATGACTGGTTACAGAAAGGTCCTCTCTGGTTTTTGAGCTCCAGCATCTCATATTTTGACAGGATAATTGGATTTCTGTTGCCTGGGCAATCAGTCAGAATTGAGACTACCTCCATTTTGTTTTTTAATAGTCATACACTTGAAAGTTCAGATACAATATCACAAATTCTCTACTTTGGCTAATAGTACATTCTTCAGACCTTCACCAATGGTATGTAAGTCTGTTACATGATCCCAGTTCCATCCCCAAAGAGCCATAATTTTCTTCCTCAATCTTCATGAAACTGAACACCATAATAAATGTAATTAGACCTTCAGTAAAAGACCAAAATGGAGCCAGCAGTGAGACTCCTTCTAGGAAAGCAATCAGTACATTAGGTCCCCAGGCCTGAACCACTTCTAACAAGGTTTGGGTCTTGGGGAATGTCAGCCCAGGCTTCTATTGCTACCCCAAGAGGACTNTCCACCTACAATACACATCCTCATTACCATTGCTGCAGAGGGGAGGAAAAGAACACTAGCTACTGTATTACATCCATAATGTAGGAAAATAAGCTGCTAATACTTTGCTCAGCAGTGGCTCAATTGTTCACAAATGTCCTGAAGTATAAATATACTTTTCAACAGTATTTAAGAATTACATCTGCTGTTTTCATCGCCAGCTTTTGGAAGAAGATAATATTAATTTCTGTCAAACAAAGGCAGCTTCCAAGAGCATGCTGAAGTGTTCCAATTGGTACTAAGCATTAGTGAAATAATATTCCTAAGATGTACATACATTTCCATGAAATTTCTGTGATCAATTTCTATAACCATAGACATTTTTGCAGACAGAATGCAGTCTGTTTGGTGCTTTTCCGCTCCATATGTATTGAAGAAAAATTCTGTGAAGGAAGGTGTATGTTCTATTAACAGAGCATAATGCACTTTAGAAAAGTTCAAACAACAGACTAGTTTAAAGAATAAAGTTCCTCATAATCAGTGGCAAACTTAAGTTTCTTCATATAAAATCAACTTGGTATACTTGAACAAATACAATTGAACAAATATCCAACTATCTATTTAAAATTATTTC
>LZPO01027576.1:121800-139608 GCA_001675575.1 Neotoma lepida
ATCTTTGAGACAGCAAATGTGGCCACCTTCTCTGCACTGATAAAGACTCATTCATTTGCTTCCCTGGCATGGGAAAGTGACACCATGAGGCTGATAACCTCTGCACTTTGTTGCACCCTCTCCAAGGAGAATAAACAAAGTACATTTTCCTCATAAGAGGATATTATTACTGTCAAGTGAGAAAAAAATAGTAATAAGAAGATACTGTGTAATGTTCTTAAAGAGGAAACAAGACNGATCCTATCTGTGACAACAAAAGGCACACTACTTGTCTGCCACTTCTCATATTTGTCTTTACACGAGTCTTTATATGGAATTTTGAATTTTGATCAGCATAAAAAAATAACAAACTAAAACAATTAGATATTTGTGTAAAAAGAGAAGGTAAGGGAGAAACTTCTCAGCCTTCACTTGAGCTTTAACTGAATTGGACTCTACCTAAGACTAAACATCTGGGCACACCATTCTGAATGGAAGATATCAGATGTCTGAAATTCTAGGAGACGTTCAATCACATATCTGCCAAACAAGTTTGACCTATTCTGAACATGGACATGTGCTAAACAATAAAGCTCTTTGCACTTCATATTTTTCCTAAGGAAGATGTACACCAAAAGAATAAACACAGCAAGTCACAGGAGTATAAGAAGTGTTTCAAACGCAAGCTCCATTTTCCCAGGCTTAGGGCTCCTCTNTAACAGTGACACTCATTTGTATTTAATACTATACTCTATAGCTTATCATGGTGAAGTCTTTATTTCAGTCACAAAATAATGAACATACATATAAATAAATGCACATAAACATGCATTATATGGTCCAACACATGGCATTTATAAAAAAAGAATACACCAACCACTCTCTCCTCTCTGCTTCTCTATCTCTGTCTCTGTCTCTCTCTCTCTTTCTCTCTCTCTCTCCAATTAGAGTCCTTTGCAAAAAAATTAGTAATACTGGAATCAATAGCCAAGATTACTATACATGCACAGATGTGTGGCCATAGATGTGTGTCCGAATCTTCTGCTATTTTAACATTTCAGTGGCTCAGAATCCATGAAAATGGAAACTGCCCTTTTTAAAGTAGTAAAGGAGACCAATATTTTTTAGATTAGATGATTAGATTTAGATGGGCTTTTTTACCAGGTGTTTTAAATAGGCAATAGACGAGCCTAATAGGGAGAAAGAGTTCTCATTGTTCCTATTATGTGTATAATGGAATGAAACATACTCATGGCCAATTTCAACAGAGTTCAATTGGCATTTATGTAAGAGATGCTGGTATGAGGCTTGTCTGCTGACAGTGAACTAAGTGAGGTCTCAGACCAACTGTTTAAAGTCACTGAAGCCCTGTGAAAATCTGATCCCAGAGTAAATACATTGTGTTTGTTGTGGACAAAGAAGATACCACTCCACTACATCCTTAGCCTAGCTATGTCACAAGCACCCGTAAGACCTACAGCATGAGAACTAGCCAGAAAAAAGAGCTGCTGAATATTTTCCTCTTACTGGATTAGCCTAAACTTGCCCTTTTGTGAAATATGCATGAATATATGTTGATGAGAGTGGGGGAACAATAATAGTTAAACACATATTGCCCTAATTGTCCAGGTTAACATTTCTTTATAACACACAACACAATGGTAGCTCCTGCAGCAAACAAGGAAATAACAATGTAGAACCCTGGAAAGCTAATATTTTCACTGTTTTCAAAGTACCACTGACATGGTATGCAACAAAAGAAAAAGAAACCAACATCGAGGTTATGGTTGCAAGGGGGATAGTTCATAAGGAAATGCAAGACTTACAGTGAGGAAACAGAATCCAGGCATTGCCTGAAAGCACTACTGATTTCCAAAGTGCACCACTAAGACTGAAGTTTTGAATGAATTGTTTTGTGTCATCATTGTCCAATAGTCATATGTACCCACTGTGTGTGAAATGTGATATGTCATTCTCTTTCCTTCACCAATACACTTGGATTACTTGGTTTTTGACAACTCCCCTACACATTCCCACACACAGCAGTGACTGGAAACCCTGAGTCATTAATCCTCTCCTGATGATCACCATGGAGGACTCATGAAATTAAATCATAATTTTCTTGTTGTAACAGGAAATGTAATGAGAAGCCATCCAGTTGGTAGGCGTGGTCCAGTCTTTCAAGAGTTTGAAGATCTAGGGGAAAAAAATTATTTGGGGAAAATTCACTATGAATAGTCATGTATTTTGTTCACTCCAATTTATTTACATTGATTTTATTTTTGATTGATTTTGAGCAGGGACATTTAGGAAAATTGTATGAAGTTCCTTATGAGAGGAACCATATGTGTCTGAAGGAGCCAATGCTAAAGATACAAGGGACCAGGAAAACAGAGTGGAATAATAGTATAGAAAAGCAAGGAAAGATGGGGGACAAACTTTTTGTAACAAGGTAAAAAGAGAACCATCAACATCAATCTCAAAGATGTAGAATTGATGCACCACTCAAAATTTTGGCCAAGCAGGAGACAGTGTAAAATCCTGGGCACTAGTTAAACATAGAACACAGAGGAAGGATTGTATAGGGTGGACTCACAGAAAAACTTCATGGAAAATGAAATGCTCATCCAAGGAGGATATTCACAATGTAGGCTGCCTGGAGGAATGACTGGTGGGATCCTGGGTAGGAGGAGGACAGTGAGAACACAGATACATCAGCAGGAGTAACAGTGGCCAGGCTTAAAGGAAGTGCTGCAGCTGTATCCAGACAACAATAGTTTTGATGAAATTATCACACCACCTTACTCTTAAGCAAAGCAAAAATCAAATGGGAGGAAAACTATCTCTTTGAAACCATGGTTTTCATGATCAAGGAAGCATGGAAATCTATCTCTGAAGGCAAAGGAGTTTTTACCTTCCTGAGTATTCATTTGCCAATGCTAGTTGAAAAGGGGTACTGGCTAGTGGAAAGGGGTACTGGCTAACAACAATGTGAGCAGGGAGACATAGAAATTACTTCAGAGAAGAGAAGCTATAAGAGTGGTGTGTTTATAGAACTCCTGCTGGCCACACTCCAGGTATCAAGAGGGTGGTTTTCTCAGGAAGACCTGCAGTTCTTCAACCTGTATTAGTCAAGGTTCTGTAGAACAGAACTGGGAGGATGAACGTATTAAAATGGGATTTATTAGATTGGCTGACTGTTGTGATCTGGGTAGTCCAACAGTGTTTGCCTTCACATTGGAGAGGCTGAGAACCAGTTAACTTCTCGTTGCATGAGGCTAGATGCCTGAACACCTCGATCTGGTATTGAAGGCCTAGAGGAGTCCTGGAAAGCCACTGGCATTTAATGAGATTGGAAGGTTGAAGAAGATGAATTCTGATGTCAGAGAAGGATGGTAACAGTGTAGATGAGTTTACCATCAAGATGTGAAGGCAAACAGACAAAAGCAAATGCTTTTCTCTCAGAACTCAGGCTAAGGTACCATTTATATATAAGGTGTATCTTCTCACTTCAATTAGCTTAATCAGGAAAATCTCTTATATGCATACTTGGAGGATAATCTAATCTAGGTAAGTATGCCAGGAAGCTTGTCTCATGGGTGATTCTAGATCCTGTCAAGTTGACAATAAATATTAACCAGCACAGACTCTAAACTTACTTCCTAAGTGCCTAGACTATACCATTATTGTCATCACACATGCAAAATAAAACTAAGTGACTAGTGAAAGCCTAATGCCAGGTGGATCATTGTCAGCATATTTAAAACACAGAAGAATTTGGGGAAGGGGTTCCACAACAATCAGTCCAATCAGTCCAACTCCAGGTTCACAATAAAGCTTGAGCTGTGACTACATAGAGGCTCTTTTCACAGTACATGTGACCATGAGCATGGATTCTATAGCTAAAAGGCATAGAATCTAGTGTGGTCTCTGACCTATAGCACAGAGGTCAGCAGACCATAAAGTACATGTGACATTTCTACTAAAGATGGGTAAGTTCTAGGGAGGGAAGAATCAGGGATAATCATTCTGGGGAATTTGGGTGAGGTCTGCCTCCATAGCAAAAGGTGGGTGAGGTCTGCCACCACAGATAGCAAAAAGGTCACTGGGTCATTAACAAAATCCACATCCAGCCTTCTGGGCAGGAAAACAGACATTTTATTTCCTCCATTGAGAAGAGGTTCCTGTGTGTTTAACACTCTGGTTTCCCTAGTAATCTGTGGACACAAAGACCTGTGTGCCCCCAACATACTTTCTTCCAGGAAAGTACAACTTTCCCAGGCTGCCACCTCTGATCCAAGCCTTTGGAAATAGACATTCTAATAATATTTGTGTTGCATTTCCTTTCTATGTTTATAAGCTGTTGAGTCTACATTCAAAGCATACTCTGGCTTTTCTGGAGTCAGCCAAATCTTGATCATAATGAGCTACTTCCTAATCAAATAAAAATGTATCATAACCTCTGACCATTAGAAGTCTTAAATTATATATTTAAAATGAGAAAAGTAGATAATTGCATTGTAGAAAGCTTCCTTCCCTGGCCTGCATTTTCTACCTTTAATTATTTTTTAATTTTAATTTTTAATTTTTTTAATTATCTTACAAAGTAAAAGGTTCCTATGATCTTTATATGCATCCTTAGATTTGGCTGCTTTCTCCTTTTCTTTTCCTCTCCCTACCTTCCTGCCCCATGTTGACCTACTATACTTTTTCACACCCAGTATTTCTCCTGTCTATTTCAATATCTTATGTGTTCTGTCCCTTAGCTCCTTTAAAATGTATTGGTGCACGTACTTCTCATGGGCGCCTTTCTAATTTCTTAGCTCCTCTATTCACATTTATTCCCTCCCAAGTACATGTATTCCACAGTTAAATATAAGGATCCACATATGAAAAAGACTTAAAGTAGTTGGCTTTCTGAGCTTTGGTCACCTTAACTAGTACAATGATTTTTTATTCCATCCATTTTCCTACAATATCATAATTTTATTTTTTTACAGCTGAATAAAATTCCATTGTATATATGTGACACATTTTAATTTCTGTTTATCAATTGTTGCACATCTAAGCCAACTCCATTCCCTTCCTTTTGTGAAAAGAACAGTGCTAGACATAGATACACATGTGTCTGTGTTTACAATTAGAGTTCTTCCAGACATGCCCAGGAGTGGTACAGCTGGTTCTTACGATAGTACTCATTTCAGATTTTTGAGTTATAGTCACACTGATTTCCCTAGTGGCTACGCCAGTTTACAATCCCAGCAACCATAGAAAAGGACTTGAACTCTTTTTTTCCTACACCCTAGCTGGTAATGGTTGTCACTTCTTTTCTTGATTTACCTTCTAGCTGCAGTGACACAGAATTTCAAAGTAGATTTAATTTGCATTTTTCTGATTGTTAGAGATACTGAACAATTAAAAATATTTATTAGCCTATTTCGTTTCTTCCTTTGAGAACTGTCTACTTACTTCCTTGGCCCATTTATTGATTGGCAGTTTTGGTTTGAGGTATTTTATTTTATAACTCTTTATATATTCTAGATAGTAACATATTTTCTAAAGTACAACTGACCAAAGTACAGTTGATAGTTTCTTTGGCTATATGGCAGCTTTCTAATTTCATATATCCCATTTGTCAGTTATTTGGGCTATTTCTTTGCTACTGGGATTCTATTCAGAAATAACCTTGTGTGTATCTAGATGTGTTTTCTAGATTTTTTTTGTCATTTTCAGCATTTCTGATATTAAATTAAGTTCTCTGTTTCAATTTTAAGTGATTTTGATTAGGGCAAGAGATGTAGATCAAAGAGATGTAGGTGTTCAGTTTCCTAGCACCATTTGTTGAAAAGGCTCTTCTTTGCAGTATAAATTTTTGATACCTTTGTAAAAAATAATAGCTGTTTACACCTGGGTGGGTTTATCTCTTGTCTTACATTATTACTGTTTTGATGCCAACATCATGCTGTCTTTGACGCTCTGGCTCTGTAGTAGAGTTTGGGTTCATGTAATATATGTCCACTTGTCAGCTTTCTATTTAGAATCGCTTTGACTATCTCTGGTAATTTTTGTTTCCATAAAAACTTTTAGATTTTATTTTCTAGTTCAGGAAAAATGTAATTTTTACTGGAATTTTGATTCAATTCAATCTGTAGATTGGTTTTAATTGTACAGCCATCTGTACAGTATTCATTCTGATCATCCAAGTGTATGAAAGATCTTCCCATCCTCTAGCATCTTGAGTTTCTGTTTTCAATGTCTTAAAGTTTTATTTAAAGAAGGCCGGGTGGTGGTGGTGCATGCCTTTAATCCCAGCACTTGGCAGAGGCAGGCGGATCTGGTGAGTTCGAGGCCAGCCTGGGCTACCGAGTGAGTTGCAGGAAAGGTGCCAAAGCTACCCAGAGAAACCCTGTCTCGAAAAACCAGAACAAAAAAGTTTTACTTAAAGAAGTTTTTCATCATCTTAGTTAGGTTTATTCCTAAACATTTAATATTCTCGAGGCTGTTGTGAATGATATTTTTTTCCTGGGTTTCTTCTCAGCAAATTCACTACTGGTGTATATAAAATCTATTTATATTTGCATATTGATTTTGTGTACTGTAACATTACTAAAAGTGTTAACAAAACCTGGAAATCTTCTTGTGGAACTCTATGGGGTCTTTTGAGTATATAATAATGTCATTGGCAAATAAGGAAAATTCAACTTCTCCCTTTCTGATTTTCTCCCTTTTATATCTTGCTCTTGTATATTATTCTAAAACTTCCATCACTATATTGACTAAGAATAGAGAGGTTGGTCTCCCTTGTCTCATTGTAGATTTTAGAAGAAATGGTCTGTTTTCTCCTTACATAGTATAATGTTGTCTGCTGGTTTATCATATAGAGATTTGATTGCATTGAGGTCTAGTCTGCTTATTTCTAGTTTCTTCAGGAAACTGATAATGAAGATAAGTTGAACTCTATCAGATGCCCTTTCTGCATCTATCATGATTATTTGATTTGAACTAATATGGAGTACAAATACTAATTCATTCATATATGTTGAACCAACCATACACATCTAGAACAAAAGTAACCTGGTTAAGATTTATGATATTAATGTGTTCTTGAACTCAGTTCATTGAGAATTTTTGAATCTATTTTTAGGTAGATTGGTTTGTAGGGTATTTTTNTTGTTGTTGTGTTTTTACCTGGCTTTAGTATCAAGTTGTACTGACTTCATTGAATGAGTTTAGCAGTTAGCATTCTATTTCTATTTTGTGGAATAGTATAAAGAGTGTTTGTATTAGATCATTCTTACAAGTTGTGCAGGCTAGTTTTATGCCAACTTGCACAAACTAGAGTCATTGGAGAGGAGGAAGCCTCAATTTAGAAAATGCCTCAGTAAGATAGGACTGTAGGCAAGCCTGTAGGGCATTTTCTTAATTAGTGATTAATGGAGGAGGGCCCAGCCTATTGTGGGTGTGACCATCTTTGGGAAGGTGGTCCTGGGTTCTATAATAAAGTAGGCTGAACAAGCTAAGGAGAATAAGTCAGCAAGCAGCACCCATCCACGGCCTCTGCATCAGCTCCTGCCTCCAGGTTCCTGCCCTGTTGGAGTTCCTGTCCTGACTTCTTTCACTAATGAACAGTAATATTGAAGTGTATGTCAAATAAACTCTTTCCTCCCCAACTTGCTTTTTGGTAATGGAGTTTTGTCATAGCAATAGAAACCCAAACTAAGACACAAGTCTATTAGAATTCATTAGGCAATTTGTCAGGCCATGGGCTTTTGTAGGAAGAGTTTTAATTGCTTCTTTAATCTCCCACCTCTTTGTTTGTAATGGGTCTGTTTAGGTCATTTATACATCTGGCTTTAATATTGGTAGCTCATATGCATTTAGAAGTTTGTTCATTTCATCTAGATTGTCCAATTTGTTGGGATATAGCTTTTCAATTAGGAATCTTCCGGATTTCATTTGGCATCTGTTGTAATACCTCCTTTTCTCATCTAATTTTATTAATGTTTTTCATTCTCTTTCTTTTGATTAATTTAACTAGGGGTTAGTTGACTTTCTTAATCTTTTCAAGGATCTGACTCTCTGTCTGATTAATTCTATATTGTTCTGTTTGTCTCTACAACACTTATTTTTGCTTCAAAATTTATTATTTCTTGCCTTCTTTGCATTAGGATTTAGTTTGGCTTCATCTTGCTGGCTTGCTATACAATACTTCTCTCTGGTTGTTTTGAAATTTTATTACATTTAAGTTTTTGTGTTTGTGTTGCTCCAGCCATTCTGTGGTTCCTGGGGTTTGAACTCCGGTCATTGGATTTAATTGGAATCACCTTTATCCACTGAGTAACGTTGTCAGGCCCTCTGAGTTTTTTAATTGTGAGCACTTATAGCTATGAACTTTTCTATTGAGATTTCTTTGGCTCTTATTTTCATTTGGTTCTAGAAATTTTTAATTGATCTCCTTGATTTCTTCAGTGAATTTCACTCAAAAGTATGCCACTCAGCCTGGAAGTATTTGTATATTTTCTGCCATTATTCTGACTGTAGAGTTCTACTTTTATTCCACTGGGAAGTGATAGGATTTAAGAGTAAAATTTTTTCTATTTATTAAGGTTTGCTTTGAGGTCTAGAGTGTGGTTAATTTTTTAGAGGGTTCCAATGTGTCATGCAGAAAATATGTCTTCCCTCTCCACCAGTGTACTANATCATGTGATCTGTGGTGTAATTTAGCTCTGAGATCTGTGTACTTATATTTTGATATTTTGAGAGTAGGGTATTGAAGTTTCTACTGTCACTGTTGCAAAGTCAATGTGNACTTTATGCCTTTTGGTATTTGTATTATGAAGTCGAAGGTCNACAATTCTGTGAAAAATATTTGCTGTAGTCTTCTTGATAAATTTTCCCTTTATCGTTATGCAGCGGCCTTCTTTATCTCTTCTGACTGATTTTAGCATAAAGTCTACTTTATCAGAAATGAGATTTGCTGTGCCAACTTTTTCCTCCCTTCCATTTGCCTGAAAGGTTGATTTCCAAATTTTGACTCTCATTTTATGGCTATCTTCCCTAGCTATATGAGTTTCTTGGAGTCAACAGATAGTTGGATCATTTTTTTAAAACTAGTATATGCATTTATGTCTTTTAATAATGAGTTAAAGCCATTTACATTCAAGGTTAAAATGTTTTCTCTTGTTTACAATTTTGTTATTCACTGCCCTAGTTGATTGATTTATCATTAGCTATTTTCTTCTTTTCTTTATAAGAAAAGTTGTGTTGGATATTTTCTGCTTTGGTATAATGGACTTGACTAAATTCCTTTCCAGTCCTCTGTTCATTTGTTGTCTTCAAGAAATGTACTCTGTCACGTGCTTTCATGAGTGAAACTTTCTTGTTCCTCTTTGATAATATTCCTTTTAAGAATCTTTCTGTAGTGCTGGCTTTGATATAAACTACCTTAATTTGTTTGTCTTGGAATGTTCTTATATTTCTATATATTTTGATAGATAATTTTACTAAGTATAGCAATATTGGTTTACAGTTATCTACTTTAAAGGTTGAAATACATCACTCCTTGCTTTTTTGGTTTCTAAGTTTGCTGAGGAAAGATCCAATGTGATTTTGGTGGTTCTGCTTTTGTGTGCAAGTTGGCACTTTTCCTTTAAAGACTTCACTATTGTCTCTGCTTTACATTTTTAAACATTATTGTATATTGTAGTATGTTTCCTTTCCAGTTATTTCTACTTGAGATTCTAAAGACTGAACTGACCTGGAAGCCTACCCCCTCAGAACTAGCTCTCAGTACTAAAAGGGGCTATCCAAGCTACCAAGGGAGAAAAGTTATCAACGGTCTCACCCACTGGTAAAACCTGCAAACTACAATAACAAATGGCAAGGCAAGATATGCCCAACAATGTAGTAGTGCCAATAATATATTGGGGTAACAGGAACTGCCTAATTAGAGTAAAGGCCTCATCAAGTAGAAGGGAACTCATGACTGGTACTGTTAACCTAGCCAAGAACCTGTGATTGGAGAGTTCATAGACCCTAGAGGAGAACCTACTACTACCATTCTGCTTATTTGATATGGTATATAACCACCTTGTAAATATTCATCCTTGCACCCAGCTTTCATTCCTCATCAAATATGCTTTTTCTGGCAGCAGATGGAGGTTATTACAGAGAATAGCAACTGGTCAAATTGCAGAGATTAATTGATTCTGGGTGCTTACCAGGGGTNAAGTGGACATCTATGGCACAGCTCATGTACCCACACCTCACAGAACATGGATGAAGAGAGAGTGGAAAGACTGTGAGATCAAAGGACTGTTGTGAAATAGTGTCTTTGGGACATGACAGAAATTCTGTACTAGGAATTCTCAACAATATGGTTGCTCACACAAGATCACACCCACACTAGTGGACATCCCAGCTCACAAAACCTTCTCCCCAGTTAAAAATCAACAGGTAGTCAATGGCTGCTGAGGGAGGGTGAGTCAGTTTTCTTCAGGGATAAGCCTACTGACAGTTTGCCTATGTCCAAGTGGTCAGACCTACACCCATGTCCACATGGTCAACACTAACTAGACTCAGTAGTGTGTGAATGTCTGTGTGTATTTGTACTACATAATTATTGTTGTTATATATAAATACATAAAACAATAATAATTATAGAAGAAGAGGGCATGAATTTAAGAAAGGGATGTGGGGGTATGGGAAGAGTTGCAGGAAGGGATGACTATAATAAAAATACATGCATGAAATTCTAAAAAAACTAAAAAATATATGAAAAATAAGAAAGAAATTAAGAAAGAAAAATAAAGAGTCTAAAAAATTAAGATATATTCACATTAAATATATATAATAAATATTAAAAATTAAGGTAAAAATAAAAAATATACAGCTGCCAATGAGCAGCAAAGTGAAACAGGTATTGCATTCTCAGTCAATGCTTCTTCAAGGGTAGAAGAAAGCCCTCCCTCTATGTTCACTTAATTCTTCCCATCAGGACACAACACCAAGGTCTGCTGTCCCTATCTGGATACAATAACAGCTTTCACTTTCTGCCCAGGTGCTTCCTTCNCTGACACTTTGTGGGACATTGAGCCACTATGTTTTGCTGGAAACTCCCTAGTGCTTGAGTTCTTTTCTTGTGGATCTCTTCCATCCCCTCCCCACTGTTAGTCCTATAAAATCCTATAGTCTGGCAACTTATTCCTACAGACCAAAATTTCTATCAACAGCATCTTCTGGAGTGCTTTATAGCACTTTTCTCTAGGGTAACACTTGGCTCTGGGCTCCTGGGAAAGGGCCATCAGCTTCTCCTCTGCTTGGGAGGAGGGATTGGTGCAGCCTAAGAGGGCTGGGTTATAGTCGTGTCTGCCATCTCTGCTACACACCATTGTATTTTGTGTCTATTTTAGTCCTTTTCTGGGTGTTCTTTCACTTCTTACTTTCATCTTAGCCAGAAGTCCAGAAAAGGGCATAAAAATTATAAATTATTACCTCACTCAGTGGAAACAGCGCAGAATTATGGCTGCGGTGCTGGAAACATGATCCAGAAGATCAACAACTCATTCAGAACTCAGTCACAAACTAAGCTACTGTATTTCCTACTTCTTTGCAGTTGTTGGTGTATGTAGGTGAAATACCAATCATATAATTGCTTTAAAAACAAAAGCATTGTATGTATTTTAGGAGGAATCTATAGCGTAAGTGTTACAGATGTCAGTCACTAACAAACTTGTGTATATTTTAATGAAATTAGGGATGCTGTGCACAGTAAATTCTCAACCATCTTTGAGATGCCACAAATACATAAAACTGGAAGGACAAAGGTTATTTTGCTCAGGAGATATCAACAAATGATGGCAAATCCTGCCACATGGATGTTAACAACTGTCACTCCTGCCTATACAAGCAATCTCAGGTGTCAGTTAGTCCCACTGATAGGCATACTAGTAGGAAAGGGGAACCCAGAGTTGATGTAATTTCACAGTAGCATGTCCTAAGATGGTGGAAATGGAGACCACTTACTGATTCTTCTTCCCAGAGATCACAAATCTTGACATGTTTTTTTCAAGGGCCTTNTTCAGTCAAGCTCCAGCTCAGCATCAATTAGCCCTCCAGTCTTTGAGTAAAACTCAAGTGATATGGGACAAGGTTGCCCCATAATTAAGCCCCTTACCAATGTCTTTGTTGTTCTGTTGCTGTGAAAAGACACCATGACCATGACTACTCTTATAAAAGAAAATGTTTAATTGGGGACTTGCTTACAGTTTCAGAGGTTTAGTCTATCATCATCATAGTGGTGAGCATACTGGCAGGCAGGCAGGCACTGGAGAAGAAGAGGAGAGCTACATTCTGCTCTGTAGACTGAGAGAAAGCACTTGGCCTAGCATGAGCATTTGAAACCTCAGAGCCTACCCTGAGTGACACACTTCCTCCAACAAGGCCACACCTACTCCAACAAGCTACACCTCCTAATCATTATAATCCTATCAACTCGTCCCACTCCCTGGTGACTAAGCATTCAAATATGTGAACTTATGGGGGCCATTCTTATTCAAAACTTCACACCTATAGTAAAACCTCAAGACCCTCTGGGAAACAAAAAGACTTCCTAGTTTCAGGATTGCCTTCTTCAGATGAGGAGTCAGCTTTCTCTCATTTACTTTCACTTTTAATAAAGTTTGGTTTTGCAAACTTTTCTTGACTTTTAATTCTTTAATAGATGAAGAAAATACAGTTCTCTGCACCTCTGAATGGCATCACATGGAGTGTGCTTTCTAAAAACTCTTAAAGACAATATTCAGACAATTTTGCATTTCCTGCAGTGTTTGTGTATGTATGCCTGAGAGAGACTAAAGAAAGACTTTTGATCCTCATTTAACTAAATGAAATATTGATTCACCATTACATTGTGAAATCTGTAGATAAAACATGTCAGAAGTTATCTGTCCATTATAATCAGAGCTATCTATAAGGGCCCTTCCAACTTCAGATCTATTTTTGAGGCTTTCTAGATTTGATTTAGATGTCTGGGTTCTTTTCACTCCTGATTTACCTTGGCCCCACCTATAACTTTTTTTTAAGACGGGGTCTCACTCTATAGCTCTGACTGACCTGGAATTCACTATTTAGACCAGGCCCCTGGAGTGCTAGTATTAAAAACATGTGCCAACACATACAATGCTCTTTGCCTTCCTAACATATTTAAATAATTTATGTCATTTCACAAAAACAAACTTATTAAAACATTTAAAGAGTTAAATCAGAAAGTCACTACAAGTGTTCTAGAAATTCAGTTGATAACAAACACCATTAGCCCTGACAAACTCAATCCTTTTAGTTTGGTAATCTTTCTTTTTTTCCTTTTTTTCTTTGAATCTCCAAATATTCATCATGTATCAACCATAACAAAAGCACCATGCTAGCTGCTTGTTTGACTAAATAATGTAAAACATGTCAGATAGGCTTTCCTCCCAAGTATACTTTGCTTTACAGTGAGAGTAAAAATAATTAATCAAATGGCCTTATTGGCTGATTAATAATCCAACCTTGCTTTTTTATTATTTTGTTTGTTTTACATGATTCAATAGCTACAGAGATATTTCAAATAAGATTGATAAGCTGTGAACCTGAAAAGTTGTGAGAATTTCNTGAACAAGACTACAAACTTTGCTTAGAGTCAAAACAGTCTTAACTTCCTTGGAAATTATGACAATACAGATATCTTTAACCTTGAAGTTTTATCTTATCAGCCTATAATCTTACCCAATAGATGCCAGGAACCCTCTTGTGATCTCATTTATTAAAAGAACAAAAGAAGCTCCATAGAAACACTTTAAACACTGTAACATCAGAGACAACCAAAATTGTACATATTGCCATTGTTAAACCATTTTATGATTCTCTTGAAAAGCCAGCATCCATGTCTCACATGAATACTGTCCTTTTCCTAATTCTCTCCCCTTTCGACATAATATTTGTGCTTAGATATGTTAGAACATTTCTTGAAAAATTCTGTTTCATACCAACTTGTCATGGAATTCTTTTCTATCATGAGGTTGAAATCCCTAGCTTGATCACAGTGTAGGTATTAGAAATAAGTTCAGGGTTGCAAAGAAAAAGACTACCATATTAATTGTAGTAGCTGGACAAGGCAAACATCCTGTTCTCACAAACACACTGAGACTGGAAGTGCATTTGGTTTTTATTATAACTNAAGTGATGGCTGTGTCTTTTTCCCATTGGATGGGGTCTGACCTCACAATCTCATTCAATTGAAAATTATTGGTACACAGAAAATAAAGGAGGAATGAGGAAAGGTCACTGTTCCAGGCCATCAAATTCCTAGAATAGAGCAGGGGCCCTTTGTGTAAACGAAGGTGTTACTGAATGGGGAAGATTAAAATATTTTCGTAAAGTCATACAAAGTGGGAAAGATGAAATGATTTTAATTCTTTGTCTTAAACATAAGTTTTATAGTATTTGATAGAAAAGATTTTTATTTGATATTTCTTATATAGGTATTGTTACAGGGAGCCCATCAGAGAAGACCACTCAGACACACTGTATGACCAGCCGAAAGTCTTTATTCCAGCAGGCTGGGACTACACTCAGGAATTAGGGACCTAAGTGTAGTCCCAAACATTTTCAGCAACGAATTTTTAAAGGCAAAAACCACATCCTGTTATCTTCCTAGGTAGCTGCAGGAGCAGGTTTTGTACAAGCAAGAAGTTTAACAGAAGCTATTGTAAGCACTTAGCTGGAGGGAGAGGTTTGCATAAGCAGGCAGTTTAACAGAAGCCAAGATAAATTAGCTGGGGCATCTTGGCCTCAGGTTCTTAGAAGAGAGTTGGCCAATTTTCCATCAAGTGGGTCAAATTCTAGTCAAACTTAAAATGGTCTCAGCAAGAATACAGGATGGAAGAACCTCTGCACTGTCTTATCTTTCATAGTACAAAAAAAGAAATAACTCATCAGGCCACTACAGACGGCAGCTTGGAGCTGAGTTTCTACCTTCTATTCATGCTGACTTTCATAACATAGCAAGAAGGTTTAACAAACAAGAACATGTCATTTGTAATGGCATCATCTAGGTAATTTTCTTTGAATTTTTCAGTGTTTTCTGATGGTTATTTTTCTATGCATGTTTTATTGGAATTATGATCATAATAAGATTAGGGTCCTGGATGAAGAGACAGATATACTGATTGATAGTAGGTAGGTATGGATTTAGATATAACTTCATCAACACTATCTTTTTGAACTTCATTCAGAGACTTTTGAGTATTTAGGCCAACATAATCTGACCCCTTTCAGTCTTGCTGGCCAGTAAAAAGCTTCGAGTAGAATTATTTCAGAATACAATATACATATACATATATATATATATGTATATATATATGTGTGTATATATATATATGTATATAAAGAGAGAGAGAGTGAAATAAGCATTGGAGCACATGGGTTTCATCAGAATATGTCAAAAGCACCTGTTTTGTGGAGCTTCTGGTTACCTGGGAAACCAGTTTAGAGGAACACTATCCAGGCTTAACATAAAATGGTCACCAAACAAGAGCTGTTCTTAGTTAGATGTTGCCTTGGTCTAAAAAAGGAACATACATAGAGATCAGACCTCAGCTTGCTACTGCCATTTATTTAACAAAGTTTTAGAAAAGCAAAAATTTCAACTATCTATGATTTATTGCCCAGGGGAGTTCAAGGGAACTCCCTTGTGTGAGCAATTTATTTTCTTTCTCTAAACATTTGAAATCATCTCAACAGGGGAGAATATGTGTCCTTGACCCTGGCCAATTCTTCTGGTTTATGTTTTCATTTGCTAAGTAGGTCACTGTGCCTTGTCTTTTCTGGTCCACAGCCTCAGTCACATGTGGAAATCTCTTTCCTTGGGTTGCCCTCTGCTTTCTTCTTCCTCCCATCCCACCCTCCAAGGACCTACAAAAACACTCAAGTAACTTAAATTGTCCTGCTGTCTTCCTGAAGAACCAGTTCCACTGTTTCAACTAAGTAAGTAAATGAAGAAAGAAATAAAAGGAAGAGGACATGACTACTCCTAAAGTATAGAGAAGAGTTCAATTGTAGATATAAGGGAGAAAGCAGGCAAAGGGAACAGTCTAGGCTGAACATGACCGGCAGACTAAATCGGACCATGAGGAGAGAGAGCGACGGAGAGCAAGAGAAGATCCTCCAACCAAGAGAGGCAGTTTTGGCCAAGAGAATGGCATAGCCAAAATGGTTGAGTTTTATAGGGATGGAGCTAGGAAGAAGGGAAGTAGAAGCCCAGCCCCTAGAAGGGAAAGATTTAGGATGGGGGTAGGTGAGAAGTGCTGGGAGGAGCAACAGGTACTGAGTGAGACTTGTCCTAGGTTTGAGGCCAACCGTTCCAGCCTTTTACTTACTTACTGCTTACTTACTTCCAACTACTTACTGCTGAAATTGGGGTATCATTGTCAGAGGTGGGCAGGAAGCTGAAATGATGGTCCAAGGACAGAAAGTGAAAGAGAAGTGCAGGGACATCTGTTTTGCTGGATTCCTAGGTTCTGTGAGACCACCTGGAGCTAGTGAATGCAGGCAACTTGGGAGCAGTCTGTGATGTTGAATCACCTAGGGCTGACTGCTTTGGAGCAGGCTAGGATATAGTGGCTCAGGCTGGTTAGAAATTCCCCTGGACGCACAAAGGGCTGGCTGGTTTGGAACAGTTTGCAGTCTTCAGTTGATAGACAATCTGCTGGGACAGATATAGACCATGAACAGAAGGTAAAGTTAAGGAGCTTAGGGGTAAATTTTTGTATTGGGTATTTATTTGAAACTTCTAGGCCCAAGGTCTTGGTAGTTGGGTGGAGGGAGTCCAAATACCAAGGGAGAGAGATCACACCCTCAGGAATATGTAGGTGGAGAAAACTTAGGAGGATTTATCTGGATTTAGTTTGACCTGTGACAGGCAGATCAAAGTTGTGATTTCCTGAAGCTTACAAGAATTTTTTTTAATTTACAATAGGAGATAAAAGTTTTAGACATACTAGCATTACCATTGTTTATCTACCAGATTGTAGATAAAACAGTAGACTCACACCTTTGAGTCATACTAAAATCTTGGGAACCCAAAAGTGATTTGGGGTAAAAAAACATTAACATTTTTTCCTCTGTCCAAAGGGCTAGACATATAGATTGGACAGAGATGTTTTACTGTAACGAAAAGCTTTTTTTTTGTCTATAATTAGAAGACAACCAAAGGAAATTTATCAGGACTAGATTAATAACTTATCAGAATTCCATTGAGTAATGTTAAAACCCTGAACTCTTGAAGTCTTAGTATAACAATAGCATAGTGAGAGGAAAAGAAATCTTGGAAACATTTTTTTACATACCTTAGACATTTATAACTTATATTTATACACCTTAAAACATTTTCTTAGACGTTTATAATTACATAAACTTTAAAACTTTTCTTTTTATCCCAGCATTTATTATGAGACACAAATAGTTGATTGCTATCATTGCAAGGCAAGTTTCTTTAAATAAAGTAGTAAAATGTTGTAGAATATTATTTTAAGGTGTGTTACTTTTGTTTATGTTGCATTTCTTTAGCCCCGTGAAACTGTGTTACTTTGACTGTCTAGAACACCTGATGGTCTAATAATGAACTGAATGGTCAATAGCGAGGCAGGAGAGAGAAAAGGTGGGACTGGCAGGCAGAGAGAATAAATAGAAGGAGAAATCTTGGAGGAGGGGAAGAGGGATGGAGGAATGAGAAAAGAAAGAGTGAGAGAAGAGAGGAGGATGCAAGGGGCCAGCCACCCAGCCACCCAGCCA
>LZPO01027576.1:145127-155282 GCA_001675575.1 Neotoma lepida
AGCCAGATCATCATATGGAGGCATTTTCTCAATTACAGGTTCCCTCCACACAGCTCCAGTTTGTGTGTCAAGTTGACATAAGACCAGCCAGCACACCATCTGAACTCAATAGCTGTCCACTGTAGTTCCAGGAAGACAGTATCATGGCATCTATATTTCTTTCCAGAAGATAAGCAATGCTCTGTGGTTAGCTTTGGTGAGAAACATGCTATGTTCAGATTTTAGAGAGACTGCAGAAAGGCCTACTAAATTTTGAATCTTCACAGAAAGGAAAAAAAAAACAAAACAAAACAAAAAAAAACACCCAGTATTTGGCTCTGACTGCAGGGGTATCAATTCCAATTCCACATCAACAAAAAGGAACAGTTCTCTTTTAAAGTAATAGCCAGTGAGGCACTCCTGCCTAAGGTAGTGTGATCTAGTGTAAAAAGAAGAATAAGAGAGAAAGAGGCATCCTGCCACTACACACAAATGGTGAACTTAGTCTAATATCTCATAAGATATTTGCAATTTTTCTACCATGCCTGATGGCTCTTGGTGCTTAGAGATCAATCCACTGTCCTGTCTCCATGGGTAAAATGACTGTAGCGGTTTGAACACTGCCCATACTGGGTATAAGATGTAAATAACACATTATCCAAAAATAACTATGACAAGCAATCAGTGAAATGTTACAGATTCAAAGATGGTAATTTCCATGTCTCTTTCTGATGAAGAACAATTCTGAGAATACAGCTTCAATCTACGTTTTATTAAACCATTAGAAGCATTCTTTTTTGTTTAAGATTTATTTATTATGTAGACAGAAGAGGGTGCCAGATCTCATTACAGATGGTTGTGAGCCACCATGTGGTTGCTGGGAATTGAACTCAGGACCTCTGGAAGAACAGTCAGTGCTCTTAACCTCTGAGCCACCTCTCCAGCCCATTCTTAACTCAGAGTCCATTTAAAAGGCTTGCCACCAAGGTTAATGCTGTTCAGCCAGGAGAGCTTCTGTGAGAAAATTCAAGTGGTAGGCTTTTTCTCTAAGCCTTCTGCCATCCCATCAAGTGTACAAGCCATGATTTACCTGTAACTGATCAAAAGAAATATACTAAAAAATTCAATTCAGCAGAAACAAGACTAAATACAGTTTCCAGCATTGTTTGTGACTTACTCTGCAAAACAGAGCATGTTTCACCTTTCTCCCAGGTACAAACCAAACTGGCGTCCTCTTTTCAGTGTAAATACAGTCCACCTCCTTTCCTCATAGAAAAATTGTCTTCCAATAGACAAGACAGTCTGTCTCTTGCAGTGATTTTGACCCCCAATTCTGACTGTTTTTTCAGTTTATATTTAGAAGCTTGGAATCTACAGTGTTGCATGGACAACAAAAAGGTAAGGGATTTTGGGGAGAGTGTATTAATATAGACAAAACACATACACTATGAAAATCACTAGTAAGGCCATTTCTGAGGGGAAATGTCATTTAGAAATTTGTGTGAGCAGATAGCAGTTTGCTACTATGTGAATTTGTAGTTCTTGCAGGAACCGCAAGCTTTCAGGGTTAATTCCAAAGGTGACTGCCAACAGTCTCAGGGCAGCCATTGCTCATCACCTTCAGTGGGAATAATTTATAGTTTAATTTAACATGCAGGCATACTAAATTAGTATTACTCATCAGAATCCTCTTATTAAGAAAACAAGCCAAATTAGGCACTGGAGAATCATTTTTGGAAATTCAATGACAATTTTACATTTTTAATAAAGGCTCAGAAATAGTATTGCAGAGCACATGGTACAGAGAATTGTGGTCAAATTTGACATCCATTAATAATTGAAGTGCAGAACCTGACAGAGGTGAAAATTGATATTGATTTCTTTCCTCTAATATTTGGAGGAGTTCTAAAAGGTAAATAAAATGAGATAACAAGACATATCGAATTTTGCTTATTTCTTTGATCACCCTTCCCCATGAGAGAGCTCAGATCTCTCCTTTGTCTATGCATCTTGAATAATTCAATGCTCATAGACTTTCTAGTCCAATGCATTATAAAACAAACTCAGGCTAAGTTTCAATCATATGAGACTGCAAGCTGAATTTTTCATGAAGGATTATTTAAAACAAAATGCATCTTGGGCCCAACAGTCTTTGAAACCAAATAATCCCGAGAGTTCAGTGAGGAAGTGTCAACACTGTAAATTCTTCAGTTCAGAAAACTAAAGGAATCCTGTGTGATGTACATTAACCATATCAATATTAACAGTGTTCTGCTGGAGTTCAGCATGGACTGGGGAGCTGTGCTAGCTTTGGTCTTATATTTTAACTAGTTGTGAAAGCACAGAGAGAGTTGTTCTTGGGTTGAACTTTACCTTCCTCTGGGAATGTTTTCTGCTCCATCCATTTTGAAAGCTTTATTCAATTGGATTTCACTGCCTCCCTCCTTCTTAGCACTTGCTCCCATGGGAAAATGAAAAATGCTCAGATACTGACAATAACACAGCAGAGGCTTTGCTGGGAGAAGTGTCCTTCACTGTCCCATCTTCCAAAGGACACTGCTGACCCTCTGACATAGAAGTCACTCTTTGTACAGAAAGACACCAACACTGATAGACAAACCACAAGTAGTTTTAAAGCATAGTTTAAATTTTGAGCCTTATCTTCATGTTGGAACCTGTCTTATTTAGCAATTAGCAAAAAATGAATGATGCAGCAGCGTGATTTTGATGGGCTATATACATAGTATGAAGAATGGCTCAATGCAGTCTTTCTCTTGAGTTGCAGAGAATACTGTAATTTTAATAAAAAAACACTCTAAGGACACTAACCAAGCATATCTACATTACTATTTTACCATTAGGTTGTTTTCTCTGCCAGTTGACACTGACTTTTAGGTCACTGAAAAGTTCATATTAGTTTTAAAGCTCTCCTTTTTCCATTGAAATGGTTATAATTTTGCAAGTAAAAACAGAAGAAAAAAAGAAATTCCCATTAAGAAAGCATGAAGAGAAAGGAAAAAAGGGCAAGAGGGAGAAAGAGCTACTGAATGGGTATTGTGGGATAAATCTCCTTTTCAGTCTTTAATGAACAAGATACTGCTCAGGTTTGAGTAGAGAATTCATCTCAAATGTGAGGTGAGATGATTTTAAATTCAAAGAACTTCTATATAAAGACATTTCTAGGACTCAGGAGAAAGAAATAATTGTTAACTCTTCATACCAAGTCTTTAGCCCATTGAAAATTACTGTGCTCAAAAACACATCTACTAGTTCTTCCTAGCAGTTTCCTAATCAAACAATGTGAAGTCAACTCAATGATGTTTGTCCTTTATTGCCATTCATACTAAAACACAAAATGAATAACTGGGATAGCATAAGCAAAGTAGACAACTAAGACAAAGGATTTTAGTTTATTTTCTATTGTTATAACAGAATACTTGAGACTGGTTAGTTTTTTAATTAAATTTATTTATTTATTTTACATCCTGATCCCAGTTTCCCCTCCCTCCTATCCTCCAAGTCCCTTCCCCCTATCACTCCACCCCCATCTGCTCCTCCTCTGTTTCTGTTCANAAAGGGGAAGGTCTCCCATATGTATCAACAAAGCAAGGGTATCAACAAAGCAAGTTAAAGTAGAACTTAGCTTCTCCCCTTATATGAAGTCTGGACAAAGCAACCCACTATGAGGAATAGGTTCCCCAAAGCCAGCCAAAGTGTTAAGAACAGCCCCTGCTGCACAGTTAGGAGTCCCACAAGTAGACCAGTCTATACAACTGTCATGTATATGTAGAGAGCCTAGGTTGGTCCCATGCAGGCTCCCTGGTTGTCAATTCAGATTCTATGAGCTCCAATGAGCCCAGATTTGGCTCTTTAGAGCCCACAGTTGTTTCTGTGTATTTTGTTGTAATGCCCTTGACCCCTATGGCTCCTACAATCCTTTCTCCCTCTCTTCAGCAGGATTCTCTGAGCTCAGTCTAATGTTTGGCTGTGGGTCTCTGCATTTGTTTTCATCAGTTACTGGATGAAGACTTTCTGATGACAAATGAGGTAGTCACCAATCTATGAGTATAGCAGAATATTATTAGGCATCATTACATTTTTTTTTTCTAATCATGTTTGGTTCTATCCTAGGTCTCTGGGATAGAACAGTGTGGGTCAAACAATCTCTTCGTCCTGGCACTCTAGGCAGTATCAGGGGTGGGCTCACTCTCATGGTATGGGTCTGAGGCTGGACCAGTCATTGGATGGCCACTCCCACAATCTCTGTGCCAACCTTACTACCACACACACACAGACACGTNCCATAGGCCAGACCGATTATAGGTCGAGGNTTATGTGGCTGAGTGGATGTCCCAATCCCTCCACTGGAAGTCTTGCCTGACCACAGGAAATGTCTAGTTCAGGCTACAGGTGTGGGAGTCCAGCACCAATTTGTTGAAGGGTTCTTGGGGGGAGGAGAGAGGAATGAGGAAGAATTAGATAGAAATATAAACATAGATGGAGAGAAAGACAGAGACACAGGATAGCTTTGGGAGGGCCCTGGGTCAATACCCAGCCACCCAGAGTTTTATTCTAATGGGTTTTTTATATACTACCAAGGGGAGAGGCAAAAGATCTCCCTCTTTAAGATCAGAGTACAATGTACAGCCAAATGTAAACCCTTCAAAACACCTGGTAACCATGCCCTTGGCCAAATCATCCAATTATGCAGCCCTGCTGGATAAAGCAAGCTCAGATTCTCTGACCTTGAGTAAGACCTTACTAGGGAGCCTCTGCGGGCCTGCACACTATTGCTAGGAGTCTTAGCTGGGATCATCCTTGTAGATTCATGGGAGTTTCCCTTGCAACAGGTTTCTACCTAACCCTGAAATGCTCCCCCTTCAAGTCATCTCTTTTGAGACTGGGTAATTTATAAAGTAAAAGGATTCATTTAGACTCATAGTTCTAGAAGCATAAAAGTACAAGTATGGGTGACTACCTGGAACAAGAAAGAGTTTCATGCTGCACTGTAACATGGTGGAGGGCTTTAAATAGTGGAAGTACACAAGAGCTTACCAGGAGCATGTGCATTAGAGGAGACAAAAGTAGCCGATATGATTTCTAACTTATCTTCATAAGAACTGATCCAGTCTCAGGAGAAAGACCTGTGCCTGCTGATGTGCCCACTTCCCAGTGCCACTGCCTTGGGAATCCAATCTCAGTACGTATATGGCAAAAACATCCAGACCACAGCACAGAGAGAACCTGAGTATGAATTCATTTAATTCTTAACCATTAATCCAGGACACATTAAGTGTAAAACTGAGGTCTGTACATTNTACTACAGAGATACTTGCTCATGTATGTTCATTATCACTTAATTCATAATAGCCAGAAATTGGAAACAGCCTTGATGTCCATCAATAGATGACTGAATAATGAAAATGTGGTACATTCTTACTCAGTCATCATCAGAGCAGCTTCCTTCTGCAGCAGATGGGAGCAAATACAGAGACTCACAGCCACACATTATGCAAAGAGTGGGAGACTTTGGGTCAGTCAGGACTAAATGGAATATATCCTTCCAATCCTTCTCTTCACAGTTCATGGAACTCCATTAAAGAGAAGGCAGAAAAAGTGTAAAAGCCAGAGGAGATGGAGGACATCAAAACAAGGTCCTCTAAATAAACATTGTCAAAGCTCATATGAACTCAAGGAGACTGAAGCAGCATGCGTGGGGCCTGAACAGGTCTGCACCAGGTCCTCTGTATAAATATTATGGCTTTAGCCGGGCGGTGGTGGCACACACCTTTAATCCCAGCACTTGGGAGGCAGAGGCAGGCGGATCTCTATGAGTTCAAGGCCAGCCTGAGCTACCAAGTGAGTTCCAGGAAAGGCGCAAAGCTACACAGAGAAACCCTGTCTTGAAAAACCCAAAAAAAAAATAAAAAATAAAAAAGAAAAGAAAAGAAATCTATAGAAATTGATGCTAAGAGTATAACAATTAAAAATTAAGTTCTGTACCTCATGCTATGATAAAAACTAGATCAACAATCAACTGATTATAAAACATACAGGGAAACATGTATACACAAAGACAGTGTGCCCCAAATCTTTAAGGATAATTAAATACATAGTCAGTTATATAAAAGAAAGTAAAAAAAAGAGATTAGTTTACAGACAATATTTGAGCATAGATAACAGAAAATGTATGAATAGTCTTAAATATCAACAATGCCCAAGACAATGAGAAAAATATAAGCACCACAGCATAAAATTTGGTATGAATTTGAATATGCAAGTCTGAAAAATGCCATTAGTAACAGCATTTGTAAAGAGAAATGGAATAATAGAAGTCAGTGAGATGAAAATCAGACCAAGTGTTATTTTCTGTATGAAGTTGTCTTCATTCCAGGAAGTGAAGGTACAGCTAATCCAGCTGAGGTGGGAATGTCCCAGTAACACTTCTATAGTCTCTACAGAGCTTCAAATTCTCAGTATATTTGTAATGGATAATGGCAGAAGCTTTTTGATTTAATGATTTTGTACTTAGGGATTTTTGTCTCAAGCTGTGAAGAAGTAGCTGGAGTTGGAACTTATCTTTCCACACAAACACTTCAAAAATCGGGTGTTATTTGTGCAACCTGTTTAGCAATTGTGCTAAACATGTTCCTAGAATGAAGAGCTATAAAAAGACAGGTTTCACCTTCATCCTGGCCCCTGTACAAAAGAACTTTCCAAGCTATAGAACAGAGGAGCAAAGTCCAAAAGAATAGAGAAGCATTAGAGGAGATAGAAATCAAAGCTTCAGGCAGTCAAAGTAACAGGCAAGCTACTGGGGGCAGGAGCTTCCTAGATGTACGACAATTCTGCACCGGGGTGCCCCAGGGTTGCACAGAGGAACACCAAGAATTCTAGAAAAAATAAAACCATGGAGTTTTATGAGATTACCCACTGCTGTAAAGACGTTGAAATTCGGCCCAACTCAGAGCAGAGATGTGACAGAACATGCCAGAATGTCCAGAGTCCACCAAGAAGAGTCATGTATCTGCCATGTGAATGATGGATGTTCCTAACAAGAAGGGTGTGGTAGAATATTTTGTTATATTCTAATAAAACTTGCCTGAAGATCAGAGGAGAGAGCCAGCCACAGAGTTAGCCACAGAGGTCAGGCAGTGGTGGCACACACNTTTAATCCTAGCACTTGGGATCACACACCTTTAATCCCAGGACTAGGAAGGTTGAGACAGAAAGTGATATGGCTGGGCAGAGAAAGGAATATAACGTGAGAGGAGGCAGGAATTAGGCCCTTTCAGCTGAGGACTCAGGGGCACTCAGTCTGAGGATTCATGGAGATAGGATCTTCTCTTTTCGGCTGAGGAGTTGTTGAGGTGAGAAGTGGCTATGGCTTGTTTTCTCTGATCTTTCAGCATTTACCCCAATATCTGGCTCCAGGTTTTTATTATAAGACTAATTAGCATTCATGCAACAGAAGGGGAAAACAGAAGTGAAGTGAGTAGCAACAGAACTATAATGTATCTTTGACTGTATGACTCCTCAGAATATTAATTGCCTCCCAGAAGAAAATGTAATACTTTTAAAGGAAATTCAGATAATTATAGTCTCTAAGATATATCGACCAAAATATCTAGTTTGCAATAAAGTGACTAAATCAGGTAACATTGATAAAAACCAATAGGAAATGGTTTTAAAATGATCATAAGAACAGTGTTATCTGATAAAAGTATCAATATAATTTAATGTTAGTATAAAGTAGAAAACAGGAATATGAAAGAAAAGATAACTTCATCAGAGAATTAGAATTTATTAAAATAAATAGATATTCCAGAATTTTCAATAGATTATTTTAAATTTTTTATTTAAAAATTAAAACTAATGCTAAGAAGTAATTGGATATTAGATGGATTTAAAAGCTTACTTAACATTGAACAAGAATAGTGAGCACAGACTTTGGTATACTGGAAGTATCCCCACTGAAACACAGAGAGAAAAAAATGACTGGGAAAAATGAAAAAAGCTACAAATGTTTGTGTGATTTGGTCAAAGAATATAATATTCTTATAATCAGAAATCCAAAAGTATATAAAGGTAATAATTGGGCAGAAATATAACTGGGTGAGCAATAACAACAAAAAAAATTTCCCATTTCAAACAACCAGATTCAAGAAGCTCTTTGGTGGCAAGCAAGGCAAGTTCCATGCTGTTCTCATCTAGATGTACTGTAGTCAGAATGGAAGAAAAACATAAAATAAACCAGAGAATAAAATACACAGTATAATAATAATGATGCTGATATCTGTCCTCACAATTAAAAGCCAGGCACTAGAGAAAAATATAATGATATATTTGAGTTCTGAAAGAAAAAGTAGTAGCAACCTGATGTTCTATTTGAAAAATAAGAGTTGATATTTATCTTCTAGTTGTGATAGAATAAAACATTAATCAAATTAATTTTTTAAAGGCCAAGTAAATGAATGATCACTAAATAAGTTGGACAAGTAGAAAATAAATAATAAAGCCAGTCAACTAAGCTCAGAATAATAGTGACATTAAGTATAAATGTATGAATATGAATACAATTGTTAAAAGGCAGAAATTATGTGGTTTCAAGGAGAAAGACATCTATTGTGTAGACAAAACAGTAAAATTAAAATAGTGGAAAGAGATGTGACATGCAAGCTTTAATTGCAAAAATCATGAGTGCTTGTACTGATTCGAGACAAGGTATCCTTCAGAAGGAATATGGCCAGGGATGAGGAAGATGCTCATAATGACACAAAAATAAGATCAAGTAAATTTAATAGATTCTGTTACATGATAATGACTATTTACATTACATAAAGATAATCTATAGAACTGAAATGATAAATAGCACATAATTACAAATGATTTTGTCAAACTTCAGCTCCAAAATTATCATACATATACCAAGTCAGTAAGGACAAAGAAGGCTTGACCAGAACTCTAAAACACTTTGAGGTCATCAGNAATTACAGATTAAATTATGTATCAATAGCTATACAATATCTGAATAATTATATGTAAATTTGAAAGTTAAACATTTCCCAATAACTATTTGATTAAATAAGAAGAGAAATTAGAAGTCATTTTGAACTGGATATTAGTGAAAACAATGTATCAAAGCTTAGGGTGAAGAGATAATAGCATTTAGAGGGATGTTTATGTCTTTAACTATGTTTTATTAGAAAACAAGAAGTGTTAAAACTGATTTCAACTTTAGTAGGCATCTGTAAAAGCAAAAATTAAAGTAAATAAATATGTATAAAGGAAGCAATAAAAAGCAGCGATTAATAAAAGGAAACATGGGGCTGGAGAGATGGCTCAGAGGTTAAGAGCACTGACTGTTCTTCCAGAGGTCCTGAGTTCAATTCCCAGCAACAACATGGTGGCTCACAACCATCTGTAATGAGATCTGGCACCCTCTTCTGTATACATAATAAATAAATCTTTTTAAAAAATAAAATAAATAAATAAATAAATAAATAAATAAAAGGAAGCATGGCCAAACGACAGTGAGAGAAAATGACACTCCAAGCTGGTCTTTAACAAAAGTCAATAAAACACAAACTTCCAAAGTCAGAAATGATGTTTTAAGGGAGCATAATGATGGCTATGTCTGACATTCAAATAGCTAATAAAATAATTTTTTAACAGAATTGTCAATGCATTCAATAAGTTAGATATGGTATAAAAATTTCAAAACAAAAAAATTCACATCAAAAGTAACACACTATCGACATCCTCATTCATACTAAGAAGTAGTCTGTTTTTACTTTTTGGTGTGTGAGTGTGTGTGTGCATGTGCATGCATGTGTATATACCTGCAAGCATGTCTTTATGCTTGTACATAATCCGTGAGGATGTGACATATCATGGTTCTCATGTGGAAGTTGAATGACAACTTTCTGGTGTCACCTCTCTTCTTCCTTTCAATGGATTCTGAGAAGTGAACTCAGGTCTCAGGCTTGTGTAGCAAGTGAGTTTTCCCACCAAGCCATCTCCCCTGCCCAAAAGGGTATTCTTAATTAAAAGTCTGTCATCCAAGATGAATTCAGCACTGAAAAAAATCATATTTTTGAGGCATTAAATCTCATGCTAAATTTATGCAAACTACTTCAGAAAAAGTTATAAAAGTGTTATCTTATTTTTATGACA
>LZPO01027577.1:20896-31427 GCA_001675575.1 Neotoma lepida
TTCCTTCCTCTCTTCTTTCCTCCCTTCCTTCCAGGGAATCATACCTTAATGCTGGCCTCTTTATCTTCTTTCTAACTTCTCTGGCTACTTGTTATTCTTCTTTGGCAATTCTTCTTCCTCTTTGGAAATTAAAAGAAAAGCTGTCTAATCTACCCTTTTCTCCCTACCTCCTCCACTACTATCTCAGTCCAAAGCTTCTTCCCGTGGGTGCTGTTTCCTACAGTGACTCTACCACTAGAACTCTATTCATGATTTCCCAGGATGCTTACATACAAAAAAGTAGTGATGTTTCCTGGCATGGCTTGGAAGATTCTGCATGTTCTACACAGCTCACCCTTCAGCCTCTTCTTAGCTTTCTTTATCATTCACTTTCTGCTCCAGACTACTGACTTTGGTTGGCTCCTCAGATNATCATGTTTCTTTCAGCATTAAGGTTTTCAAGTAGCTGGTATCTTTTACTGAAATGCTCCTGCTATATTCTTGGCCCAACTCCTGTTTATAACCAGGGCACAAAAGTTCCTCAAAGAAGTTTCCCAGTATCTTGAAGGACTGGATCAAGTCTTTGTTCCAAGCTCTGCGGGTACTTCACCAACCCAGCCAGACATCATCTGTCACTACTCTGTGAGTCCTGCTTTGAGGTTATGTCACTACTCTGTGAGTCCTGCTTTGAGGCTATGTCACTACTCTGTGAGTCCTGCTTTGAGGCTATGTCACTACTCTGTGAGTCCTGCTTTGAGGCTATGCCACTCCTCTGTGAGTCCTGCTTTGAGGCTATGTCACTACTCTGTGAGTCCTGCTTTGAGGCTATGTCACTCCTCTGTGAGTCCTGCTTTGAGGCTATGTCACTCCTCTGTGAGTCCTGCTTTGAGGCTATGTCCCTCCCAAGCCCTCTCTGAGTGCTCATCTCCACTTCAGTACTTGCCTCATTATTTCATTTACTTCTTCAACATCAGAAACATAGAAACTTTAAAAACAGCATTTAGAATTCCATTCCATTACAAAATAATACATATTCATTGTACTCACTTGAAAACGTATTTTTAAAAAAATAAGAAAATAAAATATTTGTGTAACCAGCAGCAATCATTATAACTATTTTGATTATACCATTAGAAACTTCTATACACACACATATATACATTATTTTGGCAGTATCATGAGCTTTACTTTTTAAAAGAGAAGGAATAACAAACTTGCAATTTTCGAAAGAAATAAATATATGAAGTCATATTCAACCACACTAAGGAATGTAAATGAAGACAATGACAAGATGCTTTCCCTGCCAATTTTGCTAAAAGCATTCATTGGACATGTAAACTTGAACATTTCTGTTAGGAGAACTTTCAGAATAGAACTATGTAAGTAACGATTATCAACACATTGTCATTCTTACTTAACTTTCTTAGTAATTTTTCTTTTATATTTTAAAACAAATTCCAGAGTTCATGAAGTTTACCCCCTATAAGACGTCAATTCAGTATATGTCTGTAAAATAGAAAACTTAAGATTATAACTGAAANATCATTAGTCCATGTAACAAAACCAACAACCAGTCCTCAGTTTCATCTATTGCTTAGTCCATATTTGGTTTCTCCTGTCTCAAAAGTGTCTTTTTACAGCTTGCTTGTTTGAATTACAATCCAAAAATGGCATGTTGTATTTTATTCATATATACAGATTTTTTAAATTAAGAACATATTGAACAAGCTGCTTATAATATGCCTTTTAAACCCAACATATTATGTGAGTTTTCCCATATGTTAAAGATTTTTTGTCAGTGGTTCTAACTTCTTTCCAATTGCTCATACTTTTTACACTGCCTTAGATTGAGCATTTAGCTTCTTTTCTGATATATTTCCCATGAGTATGCCTTTGATGTACGCAGCTAGGCATGAGACTTGGGCCCAAGGTGGATGAGTGTGTTTATAGTGCTACGTTGCTCCTCAGGCATCATACAGCAAACATTCTTTTCATGGGTGTTTCCTTGTAAACAATCATGACTGTCATTGAAAATATGTCATTATTTTTAGCCACGTCAACAAGCAAAAGTATCTTGCTGTTGCTTTATTTACATTCTGTAGTATGGCAAATATGGCTTCATATGTTTACTAGTCATTTGATGTCTTTTGAAAATTACATGTTCCTAATCTTTGTTCATTGCTCGGATTTGTGTTTTGTCTTGAATTGTTTCGCAGGGGCACTTTATCCAAGGTACATTAGGAATGTTACAAATGTTGTACTTCTGAAGTTTGTCATTGTCCTCTCGAAAAGTATTTATTTTCTCCCCCTCAGAGTTCTAAACAACCCCAACTTTTAATCACCTGGAGTTTTGCTTTTTCACTGATTCTCAAATGTGACCCTGATATTACAAGGCTGTGACTCCAACTGAACTCCCAACCTTTCTTCCTGGCTGATTTATTTATCTCCGTTCTCTTTTGTAGTCCATTGTGAAGAATGCCATCTAATGAGTTATCACATTATTCTATCTCTCCTCCACTGAGGACTTGACAATGTTGCTTTGCAGCCTGTCTGATGGAATCTAAGCTTTCCAGCCCAGCATTTAATAACACACACAGTTGACCTAAAACTCCCCTTTCTAAGTCCATTCCCCATTCTCCTTTTCACAGGGCTGTCTCTGGCTATTCACTGTCTCTTATACACATCTAGATGTGTATAAGAGACAGCTTTTTCACAGGGCTGTCTCTGGCTATTCAAATGGTTTCTCTGCTCTACACACCACACAGTTCTTTGGCCTGTGTCTTGCTTCTCTTCTTTCTGAAACTTATTTCCATCAAGACTTTTACGTCTTTGAGGGACAACTGAGTTCTCATCTGCTCTGAGAAGTCTTCTGTGAGTTGCTTGAAGTCTAGGATGTCTTCCCCATCTCCACACATATTTATACCTACCACCATGTCTTTAGCATCTCCTAATTATTCAACTATAATTAAGCAACCGAAATCCAGAAATGTTCCAATATCTGAATTTTCCTAGGCACCCATGACATCACAGGCGGACAATTCCATACCTGACCTCCTGTGACAGTCCGCAGTCACAACATGGGCCAACTAAAATAACTGCATAAAATTTCCTCCAGGCTGTGTGTATAAATTGTGTAAGAAACATAAATGAATTTCATCTTTCTACTTGGGTCCCATCTCCAGGATATCTCATTATATATATGCAAATATCTTCAACTCTGGGAAAAGCTGAAACACTTCTTGCCGCAGGCACTTTGGTTACAGGAAGCTCAACCTGTATTTAAATTTAGTTTTCTCAATAAAAGTGCAATTATTTTCTAATGGCAGGTATTCTGCCATCTTCTTTTGATTGTTTTGCAATGCATGTACCTACCCAAGTAGGACACTTAGTAACCATGAGTTAATTCTCTCTCTCTCTCCTTCTTTTCTTCCTTCCTTCCTTCCTTCCTTCCTTCCTTCCTTCCTTCCTTCCTTCCTTCCTTCCTTCCCGCCTGCCTGCCTGCCTGCCTGCCTGCCTTGAATTCTTGATCTTCCTGTTGAAGCCACTTGAGTGCTAAGGTTACAGGTATGTGGCACTGCACGTGGCTATTAACCACACTGTTTTTGACAGCTGGAGTCTGCATGGTGAGAAGGCACTATTCATTTGCCAAGAGCATATCAGGTACTTTTCAGTCATTCTCCAGATGGTGATAGCTTGGGTACTTTTGCATGGCTTTCCTAGGTAGTGATAAGAAGAGTCATGGACCATATCATCTAAGTCTTTTTTATTCATCTATAATCTTGAGTCCACTCTTCCTTTTAGCCCATACCAGTTCCTTACATGTGAACTATGAGGCTGGCCTCTTCATCCAGGAGTGGAATAGTATGTTCACCTGTACACAAGCNGAAGGACTCACTGGAAGCAATTTATTTGTTCTGGCAGATGGAACTGTTGTATCAGAAAAGGAGGGGGTGGGATATAAGGTTCAGTCTATCTCTTAAAAAGCTAAATGAGAGCTGGAGAGATGGCACAATGATCAGAGCACTTGCTACTCTTGCAGAGGACCAGATCTCAGTTCCCAGTGCCCATACAGTGTGGCTCACAACTACCTATAAGTTCAGGTTCAGGAGTCCAAAGTCCTCTTCTGGACTTCCCAGAATTGGTACACACATGTACATCTCTCTCCCTAAACATACAAATGCATAAATAATTTTTAAACTAAATCTTAAAAAGAAAACAGAGTGAGAAAACTAGCATTTATAGCTGCTTCATTTCTACTGTTAGAGTTGGGGTCAGGCAAGCTTAGCCCTCTTTAATAATTTATTTATTAATTTCTTTATTTCTACCATGGAGGTGGAAAGGAGAATCCACTGAAAGCCAAGGGGTGTGTCCAGTGGCTTTGCAAAGAGATAGCTCCAGCAAAGTCTACAACCATGGTCTTAACAGAATACTATGTTTGCCGTAGTGAAGGGCAATTCATCTCCCAATGGTCTGCTTTTCAAGGTTCCATCATGAATTCTACTGCTGGAATGCTTAAATCAAAACAGAATCTTAAGAAGTCTAATTCTAAATGTGCACTTAGCCTGGCTGTGTGGTATTTAATCAGCATAGTTTATCAGTGCATGCTGTTGGTTGCTTTTGGAAGTGTCCTAAGTGCTCAGAAAAATTCCTGATGCTTGATAGGTACCCAATAAGTATTTTTAATTGAATTTATTCTTAAGTTCTCAGTCACATGTGTACATGCCTATATGCATGTGTGTGCTTGTGGTTTCAGTGTGAGATGGCCTTCACGGGTTCCTGTGTTTGAACACTTGGTCTCNAGCTGGTGATGTTGTTTTGGAGGGCTGGAAAGCCTNGAAGCAGCAGCCTCTGNCCTGGAAGAAGTGGGTCACTGTGGGTATGCCTTGAAGCTCCACNGACTGCCCCTGCTGCCTGGTTTTTCTCTGATTCCTGATGCATCTGAATGTGACCACCATTTCAGGTTCCTGCTGTCATGGCTTGTCTGCAATGACAGTCTGTGTCCCTTCTTAAGCCAACAGACAAAGTCAACATTTCCTTCCCTAAGCTGCCTTTATCAGGTACACTTGGTCACAGAGATGAGAAAAGTAACTCAGAAATTCCTTGTGCTATAATATCCCAGATAATAAATGCAATACCATGATATTCATGATGGCTTGTCAGTTTGTGAAGATCTGTCATAATTCATTTAGTTGGGTGATGCCTAGAATGGACTTGCCACTCTGATGGAAAGCAAGGATGCAGTGATGATGCCAGCCTGCCTGAGTATACATCTAGGTGGGAAAAGTGGGCAAAAAAAGTTCTGTTACAAAGCATTGTGAAACACAGTGGCAATCCAAAGGAACCTGTGCTAAAATCATTGACCTGAACACGAGGTTCCCAGAACCCTCTCCTGGTCTCTCATTCCCTCCAGAAACGCTGCGTTTGCATGTGTCCTTTCATCTCAGCTGCCATCAGAAGTCATGATTTACCACCTGTAGAGTCCAGAAAATATAATTACAAGGGCCATGGTGTAGTCAGCACCTTCTGTGTGTCTATTGTGTGCCAGGGACATGAGCCATCATCANATACAATGACATCAACAAACCTGCAAAGTAACTTCAGTATCAGGTGAGAAAAAGGAGACTTCAAGAATTTCACCACATACCTCGGGTTGTACTTAGTTGTGGACTTAGTATTGACATTTGGCCTTTATAGCTCTAAAGCTATATCTTTCTAGAATGTTTTATGACTACCCACCCATTACATGGTTGTCCTGATGCATTATTTTCCAGGAAGCCTTCCAATGGAACACTTCAAGCTGTTTATAACCTGTCTGGAGAAACAGAAAAGAGACATCTACAGCCCTCTGACCCACAGTGCAAACAATTCAAGGTTACTTGGACAAGAAGTCATGGTTAAGAACGTGGAACCTCTAAGAAACAGTGGCAAGTTGCCTTTGCAGTGTCTTTAAACCTTTGTGGTCACTGTTGACTTGCTGATAAATATCAGTTGTTGGGAATACAAAGGTAAGTGACAAGTTTTGTCTTTAAGCCTAGTAAGAGAGTTAGACTCAGTCAAAATACTGCAGTGGATTGGCCATACCTGTAATCCCAGAACTCTGGAGACAGAGGGAGGAGGGTTGTGAATTTGAGGCCAATTGGGACTACATAGCAAGACCTTGCTGGAAAAAAATGTAGTGTAGTAGAGAAAATGCAGCAACAGGATTAAGTATAAGGAGAGGTGGAAGAAGGAGGAGAGATCAAGTCAAGACTCGGCCGAAGGAGAGGTCACAGAGACAATGACACTTATGTTAGACTGTGAAGTTTGAACAGCGATCTGGGAAGCAAAGAAAGAAGAAGACATCTGAGGCCCGGAGTCGATCTCAGGGTCCTGTCCTGCTCAGCCAACATGGCTTGTATGTACAAGCAAGACACTTGGTCCCTTTGGGTCTGTGGTTCCTCTTTACTGAGAAAATATACTACAATAGCTAAACACAGAAACCCACTAGCATTCTTTCCTGCTCGGAAGTCTGATGAGTTGGCAGGAAAACCTGTTCTAGTGTTCTTATTGCCTAGGGTAAGCCTGAAATTCNCTGGCCTTCGTGTTCTCTGGGGTGGGAAGGGCATATTCACCCTTTCAAGCCTCCAGAAGGCCGTTTAGTTAATGAACACTGGAGGTGCTGTGGGATTGAATCACAGCTTGCCATTGTCATCAGCATAGCACTCCTAGAGACAGGCTCTCGCGTGCAGGCTACTGGGGTGCTTAGGAGAGAAGGGTTAATTGCTCTCCCATTTCTTCCAGTTGTATCGATTCTCATAATGANGAGCGTGGAGAATCACTCTGTTCAAAAGGAGAGATAATTATGACAATATCCTCCATGCATTTTTTTTAAATTGGAGATAGTAACCGTGTGTAATGCCAGCTATTCATAATGTATATTTACATTACATTTTTTTAATTTCAATTTTTATTTTGTTTTGTGTATGGATGTTTTGCCTGCATGTATGTCTGTATGCCACATGTGTGCCTGGTGCCTGTAGAAGCCAGAAGGGCATCAGGTGCCCTGGGACTGGAGTTATAGATGGCTCTGAGCCCCCATGTGGGTGCTGGGAATCAAACCTGGGTCATCTGGAAAAGCAGCCAGTGCTCTTCTGANCCCTCTCTCCAGACCNCATAATGAGTATTTTTAATTTAGTGGGCAGGGTTAGCATCNATCTCCAAAATACTCTAAAATCTGAAACTTTCTGGTCAATGACATGATGCACAAATTCCCATGCCTGACCTGGTATCAAAACCTAAGAGGCATTTAAAATATTGTATGCAGTTACCTTCAGGATGTGTATATGAAATATGAAAGAAACATAAATGAATTTTGCATTTATAGTCAGATTTCATCTTCAAGATACATCCTTTTTAAAAAGAGATTTTCTTTTAATTCATGTGTGCATATTCTTGAGTATGCTTTTGGGGGCTGAAAGAGGGAGTCAGATCCTCTGGAGCTGGAATTACAGATACTTGTGGACCTACTGGCCTGGGTGTGAGGACCCAAATGCCAGTCCTCTTGTAAGAGTGGCAAATGTCTCAACCACTGAGCTCTCTCTCCTGCCCTAGAGAGTTCATCATATATATGTAAATATTCTAAAATTCAAAGCCACTTTGGCCAAAGCATTTTGGGTAGATTCTATGTGACCTGAAAGCTGAAACATTATGTTGTTAGTACTCTTCTGATAAAATATTTTTAAAGGCTTCCCAATGTTCTATACATTGTATGACTTACTCATGATATAATAAACCAATCCTCTACCACAGGGCAGGGAGATGGTGTCCTACCAATGCATATTCACAAACAACTCCGTGATGAACATCTCGAGCTAGCTTGTTGGGCACTTAGGTGATTACTGTAAGCCTGGGATGGTATTAAGCAGGCAGATTGGATTCAAAACCAAGCCTTCTGCATGACTGCATGCATGGAAGCTTTGCTTAGAGAGTTATTTTACCCTGGTTGTGTGTGCTGGGGATGATTGGCCAACCCAAGACCCTCGGCACACCCTGCTGAGCCATATTGGTACTGCCACCTGGCACCTCCCTATGAGCTCTGAAACCTGCCACTGGGCTGGGGCCTCCCAGTTGAGATAGAAGGCTTGCAGGGTGGGAAGGCACCATAGGGAGAAGGAGAAGAGGGCCCTCAGCAATTTTTTATGACACTAGGCTTCTGTTCAGTGCCTTGGATAATTAAAAATAGACCCCCACCCAGGCCTCATCTTCAGTCTGAAATGTACTGCGTGTGGATTTTGGAATTAGCTCCTGAGGGACAGGGTGGAAGCCTGGTCCTCTGGGACATTTCTACTAACTGCAGAAGTGTTCCAAAAGCTTTGTGTGGAGATGAGGCCTCCGCAGGCTGTGCTCGGAGAGATGACCTCATAGGTCCTTCCCATCTGTAACTCCTGTGATGATAGGAACAGATTTGAGACTGTGGCCAGATTCAGAACACAAGCATTTAAAGACAAGCTGGCCTGTGCACAGTTATGCATAGATAAGATCTGCTCTTTCTGTACTTCAGCTCTGCTCTTGGAGAATGGCAGCATCTCTTCCTTAGTCCCCATGGCTGGAGGGAGGTCTGTCTTCCTGAGTAATAGCAGAATATTCCAGAATCCATTCTTTGGGGATTTTCAGATGGTCTCCACTATAGTCCTGTCTGCACATGGACNGAGGGCACCAGTGTACCTCTGCCAGTCTCACGTGCTGTAAGATGTCCTGTGATGTCATCGGGACANTTGCGATGGAGCCACAGACTTCAAGTTTCCCCTTGGTGGCTTCAGGAGTGTTTTCTCAGTTGGAGCAGAAACTATAGCTGCAAAGGGACACACAGGGCTATGATATGGAGATGGAACCACAGTCCTATTACTGTAGACTGGGCCTGCAGGTATCCCAACTTCATCTGTTCCACCAATATTTACCACAAGTATGGTAGAAATTCTTGTGTTTATCACTAAAATTTTGANGGCAAGCACGTTCATTTAACTTGTTTGTCCCAGGAATATGGTATGCCCTCAATATTTGTTGAACAAATGAGTGAGTGAATGAATGAAGCATCTACTATGGCAAGGCACTGGATTNGGTGCCAGGACATCAACACAGTATCACAAACAGGTTTGACACTGCATTTACACATTTACGGTTCCAATAGGCAGTCTGTCACTGTTTCTCCTGAAATCTGGTGCTAACGATGCCCCTCCTCATCCCAGGAAGGTTGTGGTGGTTTTATCTGTTGGGCAAATGTCTAGCCTAGGACCCAGACCCAGGAGGTGTCTAGCAGGTCCTTATCATGCTTTTCCTGATGGACATTCTGGACTGTGTGGCTCCCTGAAGACCCAAGCAGACTGGGAAGATGCTACATAAGGGAACTCAGGCTGCTCCTGGGTTCTGCTGCTCCTCCCTGCGCCTGGTGGAGGAGACCGGCTGGGCTTGCACTAAGTCATCCATCTTTTCCAGCGGCACACCTGGAGCTGTGCAGAGAAGAATCTGCTCCAGTGGCAGCTGGTTCATTTTCTAGCTTCAGGCCAGACGCTCGGGAATTAAGAGAGGAGACAGGTTTTCGTCCCTCTGCATGCACTGAGAAGCCCTCACTTTTGTTCTGTGCACTGGAATATCAGCTTGGTGAGCATTTTCCTGCATAAAACCATACCATTGCAACTTAAGGCACACCAGAATTTCATTGTATTTCAGATATAGAAGGTATCCATGGTCCACAATGAGGAAAAGGAGAAACAGCACCATGAATAGCTATTCTTTGTACACCCAAAATTCTCCAAACAAATTGCTCATTTGCTTAAATAAAAGGCTCTGCTCCTTAGCAAAGCAACCTGATGACATTTAATNAAAATGGGTCAACTACCTGAGCCTTGTACTTCATACCAGAAACCTTAGCTGAAATGTTTTCATGTGGTAACACTGTCGATAGAAGCAAAAAATAATTTAAACAAATAATTAGCCTTGAGAATAAAAGTGTACACAAAAGCACAATAAATGAATTTACTAATTGTTCTTCCCTGCTGTGGACATTGCTCAAAGTTGAATTTTAAACTCTTGAATAAATAGAAAGTACTGTACCAAGCCAAAAAACTGAGTGACTCACCATTAGTCACTAATACTGCCTGAAAAACAAACCAGGGCTCTTGGAGAAAGTGTCTTCACCTAGGCAGACAGTATTTGGAAAATAAGGCAAATCTTGGATGATAAACTCTTCTTTGGGAAAACACACACACACACACACACACACACACACACACAGAGAGAGAGAGAGAGAGAGAGAGAGAGAGAGAGAGAGAGAGAGAGAGAGAGAGATTCGTGGGGTTTAATGCCCTGTGTAATGTCAGACAGGCACGATTTCTCTTATTCAAAACTCTCCATTAGCTGCAAAAGAATAACTTTGGTTTGTCCTGACAATGTCATCAAAGATGTCAACTTCTGTCTCTACCCCAAGCCCCTGTTGAAGGGGAATGAAAACAAGACCTCAAGTGTTTCTATGTCTGGTATCTTCTTTACTTAGTGCAGAAGGTTCCGGTTTCCTCCT
>LZPO01027577.1:32138-45338 GCA_001675575.1 Neotoma lepida
ACTTTATATTGCACTGGACTGAGTCACAGCATTATGCCCTACTCCTATCAGGGAAAGAGAAAATGAAGGAGGCCCTGGAAGTCAGGAAATGTCTCAGGCTGCGTGTTCAATGTCACAGATCCTAGGAAAGAGAAAAAAAGAGGTGAGCAATTTTAAAAAATGGGGGGAGGACTAACTACTAAACACTATTTGAAAACACTGCTTGGAAATACTCCACCGTTTGTGCAGCAAAGACCTTGGAATGTCCAGCAGTGAGAGTTGGAGGAGAAAAAGGTGGGGAGAATCTGCACGGTTCCCTAAGTCCGACTCCAGAAGCAGCCAGGGCAGGGTAGGGAGCAATGTAATAGCGCAGTTTGGGGGGCTTCCTGCAGGGACCTGTCTGTCCACCTGGGTAAGGTTCTGTTAGAAAAGTTTGTTCGCATTTCTCCCACCCTGCTTGGGCCCCATCCCATGGGTGCAGGGAAGACAAGGAGTCAGAGAGGAGAGGGCGCTCGCGCCTCTCTGTCGATCTTCGCTGGTGACAGCCTGGATGAGGTCACGGTCTCTTCTTTTTCGTTTGTGTCCAGATAGTACATTGCTGATGATTTGGGTAATTTCAGCAGAAAAGGAGGGCCTGGCTGCTCCCTCGGGGCCAAGGAGGAGGCGGGGGGGGGGTAGAAGGGACAAAGGACACTGAAAGGAGCTGGGAGTGGCTGCCAAGCCAAGGTATTTTTCCATCTTTACATTTCACTTGGGGCCTTCCAAGTCCGTCAGCTCAAACCCTGGCTCCCCTTAAGAGCTACTAGAGAGAGCATTTCTAACCNGCAGAAAACTCTAACAGAGCACAGTTTTCAGCCAAACGCAGCACAGCCGGGAGCCCCTGCCGCTGAGATGCCCTGCGCCAGGAGTAGGCTTGGGGAGGGGAGTGGGGGGCAGACAAACGCCCCAAGGCGGGCGCAGGGGCTGAGCTGGCTGCTCTCTGGTGATTTCTTACCGAGAAGTCCTGAGCTCAGGATCCCAGGGAGACAGATGGCCGGGTGCCAAGCCTCCCTCTCTTTGGAACCTGGCTCTGCCATCTCCCATCTGTGTGACCTTGGGGCAGAGATTTGACCTCTCTGCTTCTTAATGTCCCTCTCTTTGAAGTGGAGATAATGACAGGACCTGCCTTCTCTCCCCACTGTGAAATTCGTAGAAGGCACTAGAAGGAAGTCATAAGTATCCTAACTGTTAGCTCAGTAGCTTTCTCCAGAGAGGGCAGAATTTGTCTTTGCGTCTAAGTGAAGACCGAATCAGACTNTTAGAGGTTTTTTTCCTTTCTCTTTTTTCCTTTTCCTGGAATGTTCTCCAGGATGATTTGGCTTCTGAAGTGGGAGTAATAAGGCAGCTGAACTTGCCTGGTTCTGTCTCCCACTCATTACCGCACAGGAGTAACACAGGTTAATCACATAGCTAATTAAGAGATAACATTAATGGAATCTGAGTTGGTGCCCTGATAAAGCCGGAGCCCTGGCAGATAAATGCTGAGGTGGAGCCAAGCCATTTATTTGAGGAGCAGCAGGGCTCCTATCAGGGCGCGGGCTCTGCTTCCATTACAGTTATTGATATTACACCCCAATCTACCACTGTAAGAAAACCCAGTGCACNCGCTCTCTCTCCCTCCCTCCCTCTCTCCCTCCCTCTCTCTGTTGTCCTCTCCTCTCCTCTCTTCTCCTCTCCTCTCCCCTCCTCTCCTCCCCTCCCCTCCTCTCTCCTGTCTCTGTTCTTGTTTTCTGAGGGAGCTCAGTGTTAATCATCCAGATTAAACCCATGAAGAGCAAGCTAGGTAACACAGCCCTCAGCACTGGACACACTTAATAATGACTTAACGGATAAATGAGTGACTACATACTAAAAAAATTCATTCATGCAAACACAGCTGCAATTAATATGTTGTTATTCTCAGGGAATGTTGACTTCGAGTCTAGCAGAGCCTTTTTGAACTGATTAATTCTCTCTCTCTCTCTCTCTCTCTCTCTCTCTCTCTCTCGCTCTCTCTCTCTCTCTCTTTCCTGGACTTTGCCTTCAAGCAAATCAATGAAGCATCCAAGGTGCCATTTCAGTCTCTTTCCCTGTCTCCTTCCAGTTCTGTTATTGGAAGGGCTTTTGGAGACCCCCTCGCTTTCCAGCTTTAATAAACTCTCTCATAGTTTCTTTAATTGTTGCTTTTTGTACCTTTCTCAGGGAATCATGATCAATTATGGCATTCAGCTAGTTGATAGCTGACAAATTCTATTTGACATAATGCAGCCATGACTTCAAGAAAGAGCTCCTTGCTAACTATATAGCTGCTTCAGGAGAAACAATGATTGTATTGTACCCTCTCGGAGGTATGGGCTTGGGGATCTGCAGTGAGCCAAGTTTATTTCATTGAGAGCCACTGACAGCTTGAAAGGGAACTGGACACTCAAGACACACTCACTCTCATTTAGTGCATATCATCACACACGCATCCTGGGCACTCCTCACATCTCTGCTCCTGGAAACTCCCACACAAGCAAATTCCCTTCAGAGTCAATAAGCTTCGACAAAGGCCTTTGCCGGGGTGAAGGGACCTGACAGCAGAGCAATGAGACTTCACTTGGCATTCTTGTGCTGAGAATGTTAAATACCAATTCCATAATGAGAGGTAAACACAGGAGCTGATGGAGAATCACTAATCAGCCAACGGCAACTCACTGGCCATTCAGGCGTACCTGGGAGTGGATCACAGGACTCCCTGGCCATTCAGGTGTACCAGGGAGTGGATCACAGGACTCACTGGACATTCAGGTGTGCCTGGGAATGGGTCTGAACTGTGCCACTCTTACACATCTTGGACTCAGGGGCTGTGGTGTGTCTCAGTGGATAAAGTACCTGACNAGCATTCACTATGTCCTGGGTTCAATCCCTAGCATTGCATCAAACCAGGCGTGGTGCCACATGTCCATAGTCCCCACACGTGGAGACTGAAGGCAAGAGGGTCAGAAATCCAAGGTCATCGCCATCTGTATTAGGAGCTTAAGCTCCAGGAGATAATGGACCTCCTAAAACAGTGCCTGGGCTGTGTGGGAGACTGTATTTAATTGTTTGATAAGCCAGGCTTATGTGGAAGAAAGCTGAATTCTAAAGGAGGAGGAGCGAAGTAACTACCCATTATTAGACAAGGTCTCACCACATAGTCCAGGCTGGCCTTGAACTTGGGATCCTTCTCTCTCAGCCTCCCAGTGCTGGGATGTTAGAAATGCACCATTCCACTCGACTTCCATTATGACTGTTAACTCATATAACAGGAAATTTATCCTAGCTGGTTGTATTTTGGTAGTCTGTATTATGGCTTTGAAGAGGAGTAAGTTTAAATTCAAGGAATAATCTGCACTTATTTTTAGTTACATATATTTAAAAATGAGTTGAAAATCGAACATCCATGCAGTCGTGTGCTCCTCAAATTTTCCATTTATTGAGTCTCAAAGGCAGATAGATTTTTTTTTAGTAATTTACCAAATAAATCTGAAAACACCAGAGACAGTAAAACTCAAGAGGAAAATCCTTTTTCTCCTGAAAATGTAAGCAGATATTTTACAATAAAATTAGATGTCTTAATTGTGCTGTTATATATTAAGGTCTGTAATTAAGCCTTATAAACACATGATTACACTATTTACTTTAATTGCCTCTTTGACAAGCAACTCTTAAGCATATAAATATGTGACAAGAAACAGTCTGTGAAAGCTGCACACAAATGGTCCTCACACGAGGAAAAGGACTTCCTAAGTAAAGAAACTCAGAGTTAAGAATTAAATCTCTAACATCTACATACAAAGCAAACGACGGTTTTATGGAGATGGTGACCTACCGTGCCTATGTACTAAAGAGTAAATTCTATTCCTCTCAGTCCTTGCTAGATACACACCATTTCCATGTCAAGCTAACTCTAATTACCAGCAATGTCAATACAAGGTTCGTGCCCAAGAACACAGAATAGCTACTGGACATGAGGATACTCTTGCCTTTTTATATTTAGGGGACTGAACTGGAGTTTTTAAACACCAAGTAGGCCAATGTGGGTGGGTTCACGCTGTCACTCTGTCACTCTGTCTCTCTCTGTCACTCTCTGTCTCCCTCCCTCCTCCCTCCCTCCTCTCCCCTTCCTTGTCCCCCTATCTCCTCTCTCTTCTCTCCCTCTCCGCTTTCCTCTCCCCTTCCTTCTCATTCTCTTTAGAGATACATCGAGATGCTATACAAGATGTCCTTGGGCTAGCGGCAGCATCTGACTTTCTCAGAAAGTGCAAAACAAGTCTGGGGCTTGGTAAGAAGCTTGCTACCTGACCCAGCCCACCTTGCTACAAGGAATCTCCCTTTCCCTTCACGCTGTTCTCAGAGGCCTTCATTATATCCAGATTTGTCTGCATCTCCTGCCTCTATTCAGCTCTCCTGTTTCACACCTTCGCTTCTACAGTATGTTACCTACCATCTGTATTCTTTCACTTAATTCCTTGTAAGTCCTTTCAACCAAGTTTTCATTTACTTCATGAGGACAGAAACAGTTTCATTTATTTCTCCCTATTCCCTGAGCCAGATGCACAGTCTCTAGCATGGAGAAGGTGTTTCTACGTGTTTATTGAATTGAATTATTGAATGTGATCCTCTTGGTCATCACTTCTCGTTCAGTGTGTGTGTGTGTGTGTGTGTGTGTGTGTGTGTGTGTGTATGAGACAGACAGACAGACAAAGACACAGCTAGACAGAGAGACAAAGACAATTGGAGACAGAGAGACAGCGTCAGCACTTTTTTCTTACCTAATATGATCAATTTTAAGTAAGGAAAGGTGGATTTGTACTCTTGGCTCCAGAGGCTTCAGTCCGGGCTCACTTGACCCTGTTGCTTGGGGCCACAGCAGCCCAGTCTACCATGGCAAGAAAACCTGGTGGAAAGGACCACTCAGTTCCTAGCGGCCAGAAAGTGAAGAGGGTAGGGGTCTAGGGTCTCCATACTCCATTCAAGGACATGCTCACTGTGACTAATTACTAACTAGTCCCACTTCTTAATGGATCCTCTNCCTTCTAAAACACTGGCTGAGAACTGGTGATTTCAGTCCATGGATGTGTGGGGCATTCATGACTCNAACCCANACTGTATCAGCATGAGCTTGCGTCCTGNGATCCCACGATGACATGGCTCTTAATTGTTGCCTTTTTCTGCCACACAACCACTCTCTGAGGTGGCCAAGTTCTATTCTCTGGCATCTCAAACATTCCCTGACATGTAACACTTGTTCTTTCCTTTCTTCACGTTTTTCTCACAGGTAAATTGCCTTTTTCTTTTGCTGAACAACCTGAGTAGCTTCTGACTGGATTCTGACTGATAACCTATTCCTGTTTACAGAAATTCCTTAGACAGTATTTGTAATTTTTTTCAATTCAAAAAAGATGTAGGAGCCACAGTAGTTTATTGCCAGTGAGCATTTATTNTCCTGTNTAGTCCCTTTATANTACCTGCTGGCATCCATTCTCTAGCACAGGATGAGTTTTTCTTNTTTCTGGATNTCTGCACATCTGTCATAGAGCAGATTGAGCTACCCGGCTTCTGTTATTGGAAGAAGAATTTGGTCCAAAGNCCAAATTGCAGCCCTTACTGAGCAGAGGCATGCCATCCATGGCATTTCCTAAAAATCACCATGAAAATCCCATGGCTATCCTGAAGATTGGAATCTCAGGGTATCATGGTTTGATGCTNATGGTGACCGCAGGAGAAGTTAAGGAGATCCTGCCTCAATATCTATGATGGAAAGCTATCAAGGAAGACACAATGCCAACCTCTGGCCTTTGCGTGCACATACACAAAGGTGCACACACAGNTGTTCCCACATACCTGAGAACACACACATGAAGAAAGAAAAAAAGCAAGNCAGAGATGGCCTCTAAGACTTGAAAGATGGCATTTCCAGAGAGCAGACNTCATCTGATGGCCANTGGAGTCACAGAAACAAAGGTCTGGACTACAGAGTNCCTGGCCCAACTGTCACTAGAGGTAGAAGAAGAAGGAANAGAAAGAAATTCGATTCCCTTCTTTCCCCCCAAATTTCAAAACCAGAACCCAGAGCTTTCAGTAGCAGCAGCGCAGCTTCTGTGAGGTAACACTCAGGAGCCAGGAAGAAAATTCACCCCAACCAGANCAGAATAAGACCCCAGCCAACCCACCAACAGTCCTGNGGTTTTCCATTTTGTTCTGTTAGCTACTTTTCAAATGAGGACTAAATGGAATCTGGTAGCAGAACCCCAGCACACACGCATTTACAGCCCCTTACAGTGTGCTTTACTGCATATCGTTCTGCTTCCACCACAGTCTCAGTCCTCTCAACCAGTGTTGTTANTGTCTTCGTGAGAACTGATGATACTGATGGAATCTTACAGGTGCTATCAGACATTTGAGCACAGAGCTGCCCCCTCTTGACCATTACGGGAATTACACTGGTGCCTNTGATGGTTTATGTACCTTGGAGACAAATTTCTGTGTATGTTAGGGATTGTTTAGATTAGGTTAATTGAGGNGGGAAAACCCACCTTAAATGTGGGTAGAACTATTCCCGTGGCTNAGATGCTGAATCACATAGATAAGAAAAACTGGGCTGAGCCGCATCCATCACTCTCTGCTTNCTGTCTGGACNCAGTGAGCAGCTGCCTCCTGGTGCTGCCACCATGCCTTCCCCATGAGAGACTNGCCCTCGATGTGAGTCGGAATAGGCCTTCCTTCCTTAACATACTCTTTTCCAGGGTATTTGTATCCCAGCAATGGGAAGAATGACGAATGAAATGTGGACTCTNCTGGGCTTGACTGGAAAAGCCACCTGTTGGACTCACAGATACAAACCCCCTTCTCCCTTTTAGCACAGACCATCTTTGAGACTCTGTTCCATCAGACAAGGTGATTGTCCCTAGCAATCTCAACCTTCCTCCAAGCATCGAGACATTACAACGTTTGTCTTGCTGGAGCCTCTTTGATCTCCCTCAAGCTCCACCCTTCTCTCCCCTTCTTTCTGGAACCTAATTTTTGCATATTTTCTCTCTGTAGCTGAGTATCCCAGGATCTGCTCTTCTTCTAACTGAGCTGCTACAGTCTGGCTCTGACATGCCCAGGAAGCCCTGGGATCAANGGCTTACTCTCTGTCTTGGTGCTGTTGGGATGTGGGGTAACCTTTAGGAATTGGGGGTTAGTTAGACACCCCTAGTGAAGGCAATCCNTAGACAGGGACAAGTCCTCCAGCTCCTTCCTTGTCTCTTTCCTTCCCACCCACCGTGAAGTGAGCAACTTGTTCTACAACCACAGCAATGAACTGAGCTGGAACAGTNCTGGAACACAACTCCAGGAACAGACTGGAACCTCAAGACCTGAGAAACNAAACAACTTTTTCTCTTATTAAGATTTATTTGCCTTGGGTATTTTATTATAGTCACAGAAATCTAACACAAACTTAAAAACAAAACTGCTTTTCCTCTGGAACCTTCCTTTCATTTCAATCGGTGAGGAATGCCCTCCATTACCCCAAGCGTGCCGTCCCTTAGTGCCTGTCTGCTCTTTCTGCTTTCCCTTTCCCTCTCAGTCTCCTGTCTCCTCTGTGACCTTCAACCAGGAGCATCTTGGTAATGGCCTATGCCCCTCCTGCCTTTCTACATGGAGACCTTCCTCCTCCCATGCCCCCGTGCTCACTCTCTCACCTCCNGGCTAATCCCCCTCTCTCTCTGGCTCTTGGAACTCATCACCCTCCTGTCTTCTGAAGTGTCAGAGAGGAAAACCTCCTTTCTTAAAACTCAACATGTGCAGCATAATCCAAATTCGGAATAGGCAGCCTCGGCGGCTTTGTTTCCTCCCGCCATTTCATCTCCTAAGACAGAACTTGCCTGTGGCCTGTCTTCGGCTCATCCTCTCTCCTGACCTCACAGCATCCTCCCCAAAGCACCAATCAGGGCAGCGAATCCAGGTTAAAGCAAGCTCTGTGGCAATCTGGACTCCAAAGTCCTCCAAACCCTAAACCTGGTAGCCAAGGAAGGGGAACGTGCCCATCAATTCCAGGGTGGGGAGCCCCTGTGGGGATTTCTCAGCCNCCCATCTTAATGAGTTTAACTCCAGAGATGGGCAGCTAGAGCATTCCCGCTGAGCATAATTACCATGATGGGGCACCTGGGGAGAGATCGGCACAAAGATAACTGGGTCTCAGGCTATTTAGCGTCTTACAGATGAGAGTAAGGTGGTGACTTGGAAAAATGAGGTCTGGTTGGGATCGGGAGATTGCTGTGGCTCATTTTTCCTCCCTCCTTGTAGAGGCATACACGGCTGTGGTTTAACTGATGTGCGTGAGCCCCAAGCACAAAGTCGAGTCACTTTTGGAATCACAGGATCCTGAGACCAGATGGGACCAGAGGGGTCAGGCTGTCCACACTTCCCTCCTCCATCCCCTGCCTGCAGTCAAGACCTCCTGCTAATAGCCTTGGAAGGATGGCTCCCTACCCTTTTCATCAGAACCTTAGAAGGTCAGAACACAACACTAACCAAGGGCTGCCTGGGCACAGACTTGCCCTGCAAAGGACCATTTGTGTGTGTTTATTCTGGCTTTCCTCACTTAAAAGCCACAGTGAAGGTCAGGGTCAGGTCCCTAACACAAGCAGCTTAGAGTAGCACACCGAAATGTCAAAAAATCACCGGGCAGTACGAATGCACTGAAGAACACACAGGAAATATATTGAATTGTCTTGTGCAAATTCACACTTCACTGAGGAGCCGAGTGGGGAGCTTGACCTCTTGCCCACTGTCAAGCTCTTCCTGGGAGTGTGGCAGGGTGGGTGGGCTTCTCTCCACACCCCACAAGCAAGTGGATGCCCTCAAGCAAGGATTGATGGAGGGGGCACTGGACAGGTAGTCTGAGCCATTTAGAGGTGACATTCAGACCGTGGCAAAAAGCAATATGCTAAGCGAGCAGGCTGAGAGAAGACAGGGGACTGGGGAGCAGCAGCCTCCATTCGGCTTCAGGGTTTCCTTTGTGTGGCTAAGGCGCCTTTGAGAGTTCTTGTTTGAGGACTGCACATGTGACCAGGGGAGGGGTGTCACAGAATGTTTCAGAGAGACTCAGCTGTCCCATGGCACTACTATGAGCCATGGTGNTGAGCAGGCATCTCCCAAGGAGCTTGGCCGTGTCCCATGATGACAGAATATAGAACACTGTAGAGCAAGTAGGCCCAGCTCACTGAGGAGTCTAAGAGCAAATATTTCTCTCTAAACCACCCTTAATCAAAGTCATGGACTTCATGTATCCGAATTCTCTGGAGGAGGAGGAGGAGGAGGAGGAGGAGGAGGAGGAGGAGGAGCCCATCCTTTCATGGTCAATGAGCCAAACCTAGCCTATGGCATGCTTTTGTATAAGCTAAAACTAAGAATCTTAAAAAATACATATCCCTTCAAACGCTTCTCATATTGGACTTAGTGGGGCTTATATGAAGTTATAGAGGGGAAGTACTGGGGGTATTGGGGTAGTTGTGGGGAGATGGTGAGCAGATTCAACCACATGTCATTATATATAATGTATGAAACTCTCAAGAATAAAGAAAAGTTATTAATAAGTACATAATTTTTTTTGAAGTTAAGAAAGGAGAACACAACATTGAATATATTTAATTCACAAAGCCTACATTATTTACTATTTGGCCCTTTTTAGAAAGTACCAATTCCTGATTAGACTACTAACACTAGAAATTCCATATTCATGGAGGACACTCAACAAATATGCAGATCACCCCACCAGACAGCTAATGTAGCAGACTCTGACCTGAGCCCCTGATGTCTCCATTCTAACAAATCACAAAGGCATGTGCATGTGTGTGTGAGCACATGCATGTGTGCACACAAGCTAAAAGTCATCTCTAAATGTTGTTTCTCAGGCNCTATACATCTTATTTGTTGAAATAGGGTCTTTCATTAGCCTGGAGCCCCTCAAGTGCACTAAGTTGGCTGGCTAATGTACTGCAAGGCCCTATCTATCTCTATTTCCCCAGCGTCAGGTCTACTAGTGCATGCTACCAGGCATGGCTTTTTTTACATGACTTGTGTCAATTAAACTCAGGTCTTCATGATGTGTGCTATTTGAGCTATCGCTCTATCCCTTCTACACACAAAAGATAATTACAAAGTGGGTGGATGCAAGATGATGCTATAAATATTCCCTTTTAATTAACCACTAATTATGTACTTGTAATTTCCTATGTGCCTAGCACAGTGCTGAGTGTGGCAGAGGACATAATTTGTGGAAGATTACTCCTCTTGNTCCATCTGAGAAAGTGCAACATAGTTGGCAGAAGAAAGCTCTTCAGATGAACACACTAGAGAAAGGTAGGGATAAAATGGCTGGCNTTGGTTTTACATGGACTAGAGGTTATGTGTAGGGCTACTGGGATGGCACTTGGCACCTTGACTGGGATCAGTGAAAAATGGGGAGTGTCTGAGGAGTCAGCAGGNATTGTGGCATGAGAAGGCACCACAGACACTTGCAAAGGCACAACCCTGGAACNGACTTTTGGAATGAGCAAAATGGAAGTTTGGGCAGAGCGAAACAAGCCAGACCACTGAGCACAATCAAGAGAATAGTTCTAAGAGTCCTTGAGGTAACTTGGTCTCCGTGCCCCTTCATCAAGGCTTAGACCCTAAGCCACAGCAACAAGGATTCTGTGTCATTGTATCTGCACTCATTCACCAATACCTGTCCCTGCCCCATGTAGATAGTGCCAGCTCTACTCTCTACAATCTATCTCTTTGAGCTATTATTATTATTACTCATTATTAATTTATCTTGTTCTTCATAATGTTACTCATGCAAACTGGAGTCTTCTTTCCATACCATCTTATTTATAGAGAAAAGTATATCCATCTCCAGAGATCCAACGCAAGCCTTCTATTCTCCACAAAGCGAAATGTTCTTCAGTCTCTTCCCTTTGTAACAAAGTCAAGTAATTTTCATTTCTATGCCATATTGGTTGCTCAAAGAGCAAAAAGACAGAGCTTACATTCNATAGGAACTATTTATTGTTACCTCCATCTCTCTTCTCGCTGAGTCAAAAATCATGTCTTGCCCACCTCACTTCCTGGATGCTAACAAAAGTACACATGGCAGTGGTCAGTGGGCATCCCTTCACTGAACAAATGAATGATACATTAACAGTTTNTTTTCAGCATCTGGGGCCCTAAAACATCAGAGGAATGTGGCAACGCGGAAGCTACTCATGAGAGCCATACTCCTTCTTAGACAGGGGAACATTATTATCTCATGTTTGGTAACATGTAAATAAAATANTAATGTGAGTAAAGATAGTTTGTTGAACAACCTGGAAGATGGGACCACCTCTGCAAGGAAATACAATCTCTTACTCCTTNAATAANAGCCCCCACCTTCCTTAAATTCTAAACCACCTGCAGGGGAAGAGTATGAATGAGATGTTAGCTGGGAACTTTCTAGCACTCTGCTGTAGTTGTTGGCTAACCTAAGACTTCAGATGACACAGTATGTAATACATTCTCAGTCAACTGGAAATCCTAGAAGACTAGCATTAAGAAAAGTAATAACTTTGGGTTATTTGTGGTAAATGCCTGCCGTTCCTGTGCTTGGGAGGNAGAAGCAGAATGTTCATGAGTTCAAGACTAGCCTGAACTACATACATTTCGAGACCCTGTCTCGAAATACAATTTAAAAATATTTTATATTGAATTTAATATTTATATTTAACACCTCTAGCTTTAATCTCAGGAATCTTATCAAATTAGAGCCTGATTTTGCCTGTGAAAGGATGTGGTTCTGTGACAACNACAGCAAACACTTTTCCTTAATGACAGGAACCAGTAGACCAGGTACAGAAACTGAAAACTTCTTGAGAATACCCAACAACACAAAGGGAGGCAAGCCTGTGAAGTTTAGTAAAAGCCAGCAAGAGAGGAGACNGGAGAAGAGGCTTCACTGAGCCCTGGCAAATAGTCATGCTGACCAGGTATTCCAGTTAAGGGAGAAAGGGACCAGAGTGGGTAAAATGTGGGAAACATCTTTTTCTTGTCATGAGTTTTGAAGCAGGGCACGTGGAAAAACTAACTGCTCAGAATCTGAAGATGCTGCCTGGATAGAAGTTTTGTCAGCTCACTCCTAATACTCATGGGCCAGGTGAGTNCAGGGCAATGGACTGTGGCTGGAAGTAGCAAGCATCACTCCCTGCTAAGATGGCAGAACGCCTAAGCTACCTTCCCACATGCTTTCCTGCTCTGTCACTGGCGAGGCCCATGGGCTAAAACTGAAGTCATCTCAAGATCAGTGAAGTCTGCATCCCTGACTCATGGCTTTGAGAACACTCAGAAAAGCTGAAAGCAGAGAAGTATCCATATTTGTCCCTGATTAGGGTAGAAAAGAAAACCTTTTACTATGCTACTCTTTTGAGTTTTGAGGTTGTTTGTTACAATAGTGCTCCTGTATTTATTTATTCAGAGTAAGAAGATTTTCCAGAAGTGGCTAAAATGGTGCCTGGATTTGCTTCTAGAGCAAAGCAAACATGGGGCAGGAAGAGTTCTGGGTGGCCTTGAGCAGACATATGTGGAGGAGGTCTGTTGGCTCCCAAACCCATTCCGCCATTGATTTTTGCTGGGGGCAGTGGTCTTGGACTCATTGATTTTCATTGCTGATTAAGTCGTGTTCTTGTCTGTCAGCAGTCACTCCATTTTCTTTCATCTATATTTCTACCAGCTTGAAGCTTCACAACCATGGGGCTCTTGACTCCTCAAGTAGACATTCCAGAAGGATTGAAATGGTTCCNCTCCTGCATGACAGTGTTCAGTATTGACACTTTCCCCTCCTCTAAGAAAGCTGTTCTCAAGACTATATTGCCTGTTAGACACAGAGAACTGTCAAAGCCAGAGGAAGCCGATCTTCACGGGGCCTATGAGTTCAACCTGGAGGAAGCTGGGGGCCTCCCAGGAGTTACTTGGTACAGTAATACTCTTTTCTCCCCCACAGAAAGAGCTGTGAAGATACTGAGGACCCAAAGTTAGCTTTCCAGCAAACGAAGTAAAGAGCGTAGGGCAGGTGGTAGCTGGGATGCCAGAGTAAAGCTCATTCCCCCTGAAGAGGGGATGCAAAGAAAGAGAACCTAATACGGCCCTGATGCTTAGAAGGGCCGGGTCGCCGGG
>LZPO01027577.1:56957-68658 GCA_001675575.1 Neotoma lepida
CCCTCTGGTACACACACACACACACACACACACACACACACAGAGGCACGCACGCACAGGAGGTACCCACAGAACCTGAAGTGTGCTTTCCCTACACTTAAATCTGTTGCTTCCAATCAAGCCTTCAATGAGCTTGAGATTTAAAAAACAAACAGCAGCAGCAGCAACAACAACAAAACAAAACAAAAACAAAAAAATAGGAAAACAAAAACCCAGTCAGGAATGCTGGGAGAAGCATTTTTCTTCCTCTAAGGGAATGTTTTTGTCAAGCCGACNGAGCCAAGTGATAGACACACAGTTTATTCCTTATCCATCAGAAAGGCCAGGGAAAACAAGAGGCCACTAGGCACTGTGGGGAGGACTTCCACAGAACAGAGCATTTTCATGCTGGGGAAAGGACAGTGGCAATATTTAGATCACCTTTACATGAGGGAAGCTTTTTATTGATTATTCTCAATCTCTTTCAAAAGAATTTTCCTGGGGCTTCAGAAGAACTATAAAAAGGCATTATTCATTTGTGTATAAGTGAGATGGCTCCTTTTATTCTGTCATGTTTTTGTTTGTTTGTCTGGGTGAGGGGGGAGTGTAACCCAGCACATGTGTGGAGGGCAGAGGACAACTTGCAGGAGTTGGTCCTCTCCTTCCACAACGGGGCTCTCAGGATTGAACCCAGGTCGTAAGCCTTGGCAGCACCTTTACATGCTGAGCCATCTTACCAGCCATAGATGGCTTTTATTTTTCATTTTTGTTTTTCATTAAAAATGTGCATAATAAATTTTGGCATTACTTAGTATGAAAAATATTTTCATGATGTCTTCCTATAAAATTATCTATGCCTTCACATTGGAAGTAGTCTTTTTCTGAAGAGTATTAAGTCTGAGCCATCCTCCTCATTCATTATCTAGATAAATGCCTCTCAATAACTTCCAGCTCTCAGTATGAAGCAAAAATGTATGAAAAAAAAGGTTTAGATGTCCTAGAATTGCAATAACATCATCCCTTACTATCACGGAGGAATTGGTTCCAGGACCCCTGTGGGTACCAAAATCTAAGGATGCTCAAGTCCTTCATAGAAGATGGTGTAGAATTTCCATATAACCTACCTCTACCCTCCATATACTTTCAGTTGTCTCTAGATGACTTCTGACACCTAACACAATGCAAATGCTATGTAAATACTTGTATTGTTTAGGGCATCGATGCAGGGAAATGAGTCTGTGAGTGTTCAGTACAGATGCAATTTTAAAAAACGTTTTCAACTCCTGGCGGAATCCAAAGATTGGGAAGGCCTGAATGTACTTCTCTAAAGTTGACTGAATGAATAGGGTGGCACTCCTTGTTATTGTCTTTGTGCTTCCCCTAGGGGGTCAGTAAGGCTAAGAGCTCGTTCATGGAATACATATTCATCACTACTGTCGAGGATACAAAGGAAATAGGGCCATAGATTTTTGTTCTCAGAAAGAGAGTAGTTTGGTTAGTGAACTCAGACTNACACACACACACACACAGGTTGATAACATCAGACTCCTACGTGCTTCACCAGCCGCCGGCAAGTCAATCATCATGGACTTTGTGATTCAATTCGGTACTGGGCTGAATGATCCGTACAATCAAACAGTATCAGGTACCAAAGTGACAATCCTGGGACAGTCCTCAGAGACAAATCAGAGACAGAACTGAAGCCTCCAGAAGTCACAGACAAGTTCAGTGCTGTGCAGGTAATGGATCTGGACTTGCACAGAGAATTCCTCATTTCAATGCCAGCGTTCCCACTCAAGTTCACAGTTAAAGACTTCCTCCTCAGTCTCAGTGATGTTCCCTCACATCCGCACAGAACCTTGGGGCATACGGTGGGAAGAAGACGCACATCCTATGGCAAGCTTTGCCTCTGACTAATCCCATCATTTGGGTGGGTTGTGAAATGACTTGAAGTTTCAGATTCCTTGCCTGTTAAATGAGGTCATTTGACTTTTCCATTGCTCTCCACACTTTTCCCTCAAAGCAGAGAATGTTGCCTGGAAACTTAGGGTAGGATTTTAGAAATATACCAATAAGCAATTTCCCCAAAGCAAGAGATATTCTTAAAGCATTGGGATTTGTCCATCTTTGTGACCTGTGTGACTTCTACATTTATGTTAATGTGGTACAATATGGTCAACAANTATAGGACATTAAAGTCTCTTTTGTTGTAATATAAAAATTATGTTGGAAATTTCTTACCATTGGGGAATGTTGATTGCCAGAGACTTAAGGACTAGGTTTTCTGAGACTACCTCTTCTATACTGGCTTTNTGTTCTACAGCTGTGTTTTATCATAACTTCCTATTCCTGGTTCCCAGACTATAAGTGGGTATCTCCTTCACACACTATACTGGTCAGTGGCCCTCAAAAATGATGGGACATTAGAAGAAGGAAGAGAAGCAGAGAGAGCTACAGAGCCTGTGATAGAGTTAATGTACTATGTGCAGAGTCTAGAAATGATTGCAGACATCCCCCAGATGCAAGCTGGAGAGCGCCTTTCTAGACAGTTCTGTGGACCATCAATCTAGCTTTTGTCTGAAGGAGATAGGNGTTGGTGTCTAGCCAACTTTTGATCCTTTGCCTTAAATCTTTTTGAGAAAGAAATGGTTGTGAATAAATATTTGGATTTAGGAGGAATTAATCTAAACATGCCTGAAAACTTACAATATTACCTCTTATTCAGATGCAAGTCTTTTGAGTACCTAGGAGTGTTGTTTCTCTCTCCAGAGTCAACACCACAGCAAACATCTTGCTCCTCTTGTACTCTAATGATGGCTCCCTGGCNTCTTGGAATTATGGGTGAGTTGGAGTAGAAAGGATAACNCCAGAGTTGCAAAGCCCAGTCCCTGGGCAGTTATCGGTGGAGACAAGGAGGTCAGCCAAATGTCTCATCTGCTGTGGTTGCAGAGTCCTCCTCCCCGGTGGCTTTTCCAGATGGAAAAGTACTCTGAGCTTCTGACCATGCCCCAGAGGATGGTGTGAATTGGATGCAGGGAGACNCGTGAGCTTCGAGGCAACTGAGCCCACGGGAATCAAGCTGTTTGCTGTGGTCTTCAAGCAGCTTACGTGTAGTAGGCGTGTGATAAGAACAAGTCAGAAACACAAAACAGTGCTGGTTCTCCACCCAAAGAGAGTGGTTAAGAGATTTATGAAGAAGAATATCTCATTAGCGACCAGTATCTCTATTCAGGGTCAGCCTTCAAGCCTGAATTTAGAGAATAAGAGGCTTGGTTAACATAGGTGATGATGGAATTTCACCTAACCAANTGGTTTCAGTGCTGTCTGCATATTAGAACAACCTGGCAAGCTTTTAGATGTTACTGATGCCAGGGACCTACTCCGAAGTGACTCAATCAGAAACTTTAATGGAGGGCNGAGGCAGCTTTGTGTAAGTCCCTGGTGGTTCTGTTCAGTGAACCTGGAAATGGTTTCTCTCATTGGGCAGGTAGAGTGGTTTCCCCAGAATCCCAACAGGTTGGTGCAGAGCTGTCTGGAGAACTCAGGTCTCCCAGTCCAGTACTGTTCACTTTCCCACACACCACATCAACTCTGCCTGTACGTTGTGGCCCGTGGGATAACTTGCACTTCTCTACTGGGAAAAGGGAACGGCAGTTGACCCTTCACCCNCTGGAAACAAGTGCTTCAGTACCATGGGAATTTTCCTGGTCCTATTTGTGGAAGTGGTCCAACCTTGGATGATTTTCCAGGAAGGAATATTATGAGCAGGGTCCCTTTGGTAACTGACTATAAGCATTCCTTGTAATGCCTGGGAATATTCAGCCCCAAAACATCCCCCTTGGCTCTCAGTCATTTATGCTCAAAGGCATCACAGATAGGGTGAAGAGATGTTACATATCAGAACACAAATGAAGTCATGGGATCCTTTTCTCTCCCCACTGGAATAAAGTAAGGATTGAAAGCTTAAGCGCCTAGCAAAGTGTTTGACCTTAATAGTTTCACAATGCATGAATGGCAANGNCCTCTTTTTATATAATTACTCTGTGTGAGAAAGTCATGCTGGGTCTTATGTGCATTCTCTAATGTAATTATTACCCCAAACTTATGAGGTAGTTATTATCCTTGTATTGAAACAAGGACACTGAAGCTCTNGTTCTAATTATCATACCTACAGGCTTAAATTGAACCAGAAGATCCTATTAGCAGACTAACCCCTCTGCTTTATGTATGAGGGGATGGGCCTAGGGAGGTGGTGTGACTTTCTCAGGGGATGAATAACACATTCAATGGCTTATCAATGATTCGTGCTGTGTTACAAATTAATGAACCTGTTCCTTTCAAAACTGAGAAAGGGAAGGCAGACTAGTAAATTGCTCAGCTTAGTGTTCAAATCCTGCTCTGACTACTTTTATCCTGGGGCAAGTTACTTAATCTGCAAGAGGCTCACATTTGGAAGGGAAGGAGGAAGGAAGGAAAAGATGGCTGAGGAAGGCAGGGAAGGAGAGNGATAAGAATGATAAGACAGAAATCAGGAAGGGGCAAAGGGAGCAGGGAGAGGGGGAGGAAGAGCCTTCCGCAGGAAGTGCAGNGGTAGAAGAGAAGTGACCAGGAAGTGGCTGGAGGTGCCAAGTCCCTGAAGGTCCTCTGGGATTGCTTTCCAAAGGGAGTTTTCTCTGCCACATGACCCAAGCCAACCTCGAGGATGGAAGGGATGGCTTGAGATAGGAAAACATACAAAGAAGGAGGAAGGGTCTAAGTGACTTTCCCTACAGAATNAGGACAGCACAGTGGCTGGGTTTACTCTTGAAACATTCATTGACAAGAAGGCTATAGGAAGAAGAAAGGCAGGGGTGTGTGTGAGTAAAGTCTCTAAAGGAAGCTTCCCTCTCTGACTGAATTGAAGAGCAAAGTGGCCCTAAAAGGTATGAAATGGAGAATCTTCCACCAGGAGCATGTACCACTTTGAAGTGTCACCCCACCAAAACGGCATGTCATGGACTATAGCTTTTGAAGGAATGACAAGGACAAAACTGGTCAGAATAAATCAAAGGACATGATAAATCTGTCTGTGACCCTTCTCTGNGACAGAGCACATGTCATTAATTAATGCATTTAGCTACCTGACCAGAACAGCCTCTGAGCCAGACCCACCTTAAGGGCCCCATCTAACATGGAGTTCTTTGAAGATGAAAAGCACTTTTAAGTGCTGGCTCTGACCATGACCATGGATGCTGCCAACTCCACAGGGAAAGAAATAAAAACACATATTCAAAGTGTTACGATGCTCACAAATGCCTCTTTGAAGGCAGTGTCCTCTAAGTGCAGATAGGCAGACTAGAAAGTAACAAAAGTAAGATGGGAGGGAGGTAGAAAGGCCAAGGCTGCAGGATGGTCCTTTACCGCCCAACACTGGACAGGGTAGAAAAAGGCTTCAGTCTGAAGAAGGTGGAAATGTCCAGGTAGGAGCTAGGAGAACGCTTAGAAGAGGAATGTCGGGCGATACTCTAAGAAGAGCAAACCAACACTCACTGAGGTTGGGCCAAGGGAGAAGAAAGGAACCGTGCCACACTGAAGGAGGAGTCAGCGACTTGGTAGAGAATGAACATGATTGGCATGCAAAGGCATCAAGCACAAGTCTCCAGAGTGCATGAGAAAACAGACAGTTGAGTATGATCAAAGAATAAATAAAATATANCATTAAACTCTATTTTCTTAAATTCNTCTATGATTGGTAACCCTTAGCAAAATTTTAGAAGTTTGGTGTTTTTCATAATTTGTTGCTATCATTTTTGAAACATTACTCATGAATCCAGGTGTAAGGAAGGGGCTGCATCTTAGCTCTGTGCTTGCCGACTTCCTGGCTGTGGCACAGTTGCATTTGATATTTCTCTACGCAGGCTTGTATAGTCTTACAGGGGAGCAGGGCTGTGTGCTTCAAGGCACTGCCTTTCTTGCTCTAATGGAGTAAGGCCAGAGAGAGAACACCTCTTCCAGAGTTCCTTGTATGCATCCACTGGATGTGACTAGCATTCTCGGCTGTCCCAAGCACAAGCCATGCCCCTGGGACTGATGTTTTGTGCTCCTTGGGGCTCAGTTTCCTCATCTATGAAACAAGAATTACTGTGTTTTATAAAGTTGTGAACATTAAATAAAATGACATATGGAAACCCCTCTGCACTGTGTTATATACAGGGTGAAAACAATAAATGAAAACTATTGTCCTAAGTTTCCTTCCTGTGACTATGATAAACACCATGACCAAAAGCAACTTGGGGAGGAAAGAGTTGGTTTGGCTTACATGTCCTGATCACCATCCATCGTTGAGGGAAGTCAGGCAGGAGGAGAGGCAGGAACTGTGGATGAAAGCTGTTTCCTGGTTCGGTCCCTCTGGCTTGCTCAGGTACCTTATACAAGCCAAACCCAGATGCCTACGAATGGCACCATGGGCAGTGGGCTAGGCTCTCCTCCATCAATTAGCAATTAAGCAAACACTTCACAGACATGACCACATGTCAGTCTGATCAAGGCAATTCCTCAACTGATATTCCATCTTCCCAGGTGTGTTAAGTTGACAACAAAAATTAGCCCCCACAACTAGTATCATTCACTATGTAATTACAGGGAGCTCTGTTATGTGGACCTCACACTGAACTCAGTGCACTGCTCCGAGTGCTCATCACTCTATTTTTTTCTCTTGCCTTTCTGATTCTTATAGCGAGGTGGTTTCCCCTTTCAAAATCTTTCTACTGGGGTCTTTAGGGTTAATTTCGGGCAGCTCACTTCTGGGAGAGTCAGTTAATCAGGATGCAGAATGTTGGGGGAAAGTTCCTCAAATGCTTTTCATCTTAGCATCCAATTCCCAGGAAACCTGGAAAAACATCGTTTTACTTGTCTAAGGCCACCTACAGTATGAGGTAATTATTAAAGCTGATTGCATATCAGGGCCTAAATATAGCGCTATAGCACTGTACTTCACTCCTGTTCTCACAGTGAATGAATCAGAGATGCCGCCATGTGTTTTTTTGAAGAGTAAAGCTTTGTGCTAATTAATTATATCAATATCAACATGTTGATATTGATATAATTAGCACAGTGGATGACACTGATATAATTAGCACAAATATTTACTCTTCAAAAGTAAGTGGCAGTGCATATGCATATAATAACTTTAATAACAATATCACTTTCTCTGAGGGGCTTCTGAAATACATTAAATGGCAAAGAAATGAAACTGAATCTTTTCTGAGGGCTTTGATAGCATTTCTGAGCAAGGTTGAAAGCGTTCATGTGTTCATCTCACAGACCTAGTCTTGAAAGGGAAATTTTCTTCCTAAATATCAGTGAATCTAAGCAGCTACCAATAATTCTAAAAATAAGGAGAAATACAAATTGTTAGTGCTGGAGAGGTGACTCAGCAGGGAAGAGGCCTGCAGCTCTTACAGAGGACCAGAGTTCATTTCCTAGTACCCACGGCATGTGGCTCACAGTCACCTGTAACTCCAGCTCCAGGGAATCTGATGCCCTCTTCTGGCCTCCAAGGACGCCTGACTCACATCCACATATTTATACAGAATACACATTCATGTAATTAAAGGTAAAATGAGATCTTTTAAAAAATATTTCTATAACTCTGAGTATGGATTAAAGGCGTTTCACATTTTTTTTTTTACCATAACTGTATTTCCAGCCACCATGGCTTAAGTCACTACAGCATTTATAAACAGAAACACATATTCTGAGAAAAGTGCTATTTGGTGAATTTGTTGTACAAATAGCATGTAGAGCATGCGCTCAAAAGTAAGACAGCTACGATGTGTGGCTGGTAGAAAGACCCTTATGGGACCAGCTCTGCATAAACTGTCATGATTGCAATTGGGTTGAAATTGAATAGGACTCCTTTTCTTTCTTTGGATTCATGTTCAGGTAATCTAAAACCACAATTGTTTTGTTTAGAAACAAAACAGAATTAGGTAAAAATCAGGGATTTCAAATAAGACAGAACATATTCAGCTGTCTTTTCCATGATACTGTTGGTGTAAGGAGACCTCAGCCCAGCCCACTTACTCTGTCTGTGTCATCCATTTTCTGTTTGATAATGCAGGTTCCTCACCTTATCATATAACTGTGACNGAAGAGGGGGTTTGGGGAAAATGTGTGTACGGTGAAAGGAGAAAGAAAGTGGCATGGTGCCTAATGGTTCTACCGGCAGTACTCGGCTGCCAGGAGCCAATGAGACCCACCTCCCCCACTGTGTTTGTGATGGCAGATATTAATCTCAACTAATTTCTTATTTCTTTATTTCTGAGTCCTGGCTAAACAAATTCCACATTTTCTCATCATAACAACTATGGAGACAGTCACCACGGTTTTGGAGTCATAAAATACATATAAATAGCACACATGCAAATCTTTACATACAAATGAACGCTGACTCATACAAAGCAAGGCTCCACTGTGCATTGAAAGGAAAAATACGGGCCCAGAAGACTGTGAAAATTGGTTGCATTTTACAAACACTGNCCTCCTGGCAAGCATCTGAAAAGTGAGCCTGGTTTTATGGACTGCCGGGAAGGAACGTTAGCTTTCACCCTGNTTTCCTCTGAGCACGGACTCCTATAATGGAACATCCCAGATGTTTCCAGTCTTAGGGCTTCTTTGGACAAGAAGATTACACAGCAGGAGGTAACATCTGGGGGAAATGGGAGAGATCATGAGAGATGGAGGATATTGGTGTGTGCCTGGTTGTGACTCTTACATATGTTTGAGGGGGTATTTTTGGCAGCCTCCATTGCAGGATTTCATTTGCCATTTCTGGGAGCAATGGTGAAGACTATGCCAGCATTTTTTTCTGAGGCTAGAGTTATTGAATTTTCAATCTTCTAAAGAAAATAGACTTTTTTCTTGCATTAATGCAGACTTCAAATTTCAGATACAGACTGGCCTCCTCTTTAGCATAGAACATACTGTTTTTAAACCTCTTAATACATAAAACCACTTATTTTTAGAAGTTCAATAAAGAACTTCATTGTTAATCCTGGTGAGCAAAACGAGACTGCCCCAGCGTCAAGGGACCATCATCACATGGACAGCCTGGGCTCAAGGGGGACTGAGTTCATTCCTGATGCTTAGGATTTGTGTGATTGTCTCATTTCATTGTGACATCATAATTGAGACTAATCTCCACATTCCCCCACCCCTGACATTTTTGCTTGTGAGTTTAGTCTTGCAATACAGTTTGAACACAACAGAGTTGGAAAAAGTCCATTCTTCGAGGCACACATTGAAATCATTTGCCCTGTAGCCTCGGCTCATTACTCTTTCCTGAGCAGGTATCCAGAGGCACACACTGAAATCATTTTGCCAGCATCATTGTGACTCTTAATAGCTTCCTAACAGGGCATCTAAAGAAACACTCTGGAAACATTTTACCCTCCTCATTTCATGTTGTAACAACACCAAAATGTCATATAGCAATTATCATCCCAAGCACAAAATGATCTTTAGAAGTTACCTTTTCTAACTTTAATATCTTGATTGTTTTTAATGTTTAATAGTAACTGAGAGACTCTGTTTAAAACTGCATGCCATTTATTTAGCACTCTCTCTTTCTCTCTCTCAAATTGCAATAGACTGACAGAGCTCTAGATTTATAGATACCCATACACCTTCTGACCTCTCGGTTAAAATTCTAAGTGGAATTGATCTGGTAGCAAGCAGAAATCAGCATACTGCATGGATTGCTTTGGGGACAAAGGGAACAGTAGATAGTGGTACTGTCCTTGGCAGCAAGCACATCTGAAAGTTTTGGCAACACCTCTAAAATGAGAGGCTGGGTACGTGTTATGGGGTCTGGAAGAAATGTGATGGGCTTAACAATAGAAGTTTCGTACATAAGCACAACCACCCGATTCCAACTCCCCATTTCTCCTGACAGGGGTCTGCCATGTGCATGTCTCCAAATGGAAAAGGTAAATCAAGAGAAAAGACAATGACGAATTGAGTTCCATTGCTCTGTGATGCAGGCTGTGGTTTGCAGCTGTGCCCTCCTGAATCGTCTATGGGTTAAGTTCAAGCTTACGTGTTCTCTGGGCCATTTGAAATAAATAAGAAATGGCAGCCAGCCTTAACCACCTCTTCTGTCATACGCAGAGGACCAAATTTGCTTGTGCACAGTGCCAGGTGCCATCTGTAACTTAACCTTTACTACCCAGGCACATTCATATCTGGATAATGGGATGGTGCAGAATGAGCCCAACTACTTTGTGCAGCACAATGCGAAGGGCGTATGGCCCCTGTCCTTCTATCAGGAGGTGCTGGTGGCCTCTGACTTTTTCTACAGTCTGTGACTGAAGGCCTCAAGTATGATTTTTCCGTCTCAAGCTCCGTCAGAGGTGGCCTGTGGCACCACAAGCTTCAATCTCATTATTTACTGGAGAAGAAACCAAACCATTGATTCTCGTGCTTAAAATAAAGCTAAGATGGGGAGGAGCTATTTGCTTCATAATAAATAACAAGGAAGATATATGAATTGAAATAAGCACCTTAATGATTTCATGCCGCTAGGAAACCAATAGGCTGGTGATCCAATCTGAGACCTGCAAATTTGTATAATCCTCTGGGTAAAACAATTTAATAGGCTGTCTCTTTTATAGTTACAAAAGGCCTTTCATGTGATCAATTATACATAAGAGTACAATAAATGTAACTTTCTTCATACTAATCACATCTAACTTAAATTCTCCTGTTGGTCTTTGGAGTGTATGTAGCATTCCCAATAAAGTTTTGAGTTCTGACTTGTACCAAAAGTTAATCTGCCCAGAACTCCCAAGTAAATGTTCAATATGAAAGCCTCCTCCCCTTCCTTCCCTCCTCTCCTCCTCCTTCTCTTTGTCCCACACTCAATAAAACTGTTCAAACAATACCCTTCGTTAGGAAACCGCCACCTCCTCCCAGTCTGGCCCCTTCTTCCATACAGCAATCCTGCTGCCTCAGTCAGCCCCTGGGCAGTGGGGGGTGGGCGAGATTGCTTTTCTTCTGTTTGGTTTTGTGGAACNGGCAGCCTAACACTGTGTTAACACTGTCACCCGAGGCTAGCAAAACTTTTTAAGAGATGGACATTTCCAGTCTTGACTTTAGTGCAGGTCTCAGAGGCCCTTGGACCCTCCCAGAGTCATGTAAAGTCCCAATTCCCATCTGTTTTATCCTATGTTTAATTGGTTTGTTCCTTTATGGAACAGGAAAGTAAAATGAACCCCCTCATCATGTGCCACTTTAGTTGGGGGCAAAGGTCGCTTTGACTCTACTCTTGGAGTCTGGGTGAAGACTAAGACATGGCCATGCTTAACTCTAACTTTAATTGACTTGGTAAATATTGTGTTGGCCTCTACTAAGCACCAGGAGTTGTTATGGAAAGTAAGAATTCAGTGTGCTCTTCGCTTCAAATAAGGAAAGATCTCTAAGGAACTCCCCCTTCCTATGCACTCACTGTATTTATTTTGTGGTATGAAAAAACCAGGACATAAAGAGTGATAACAGAGAAAAGCATAGAGGAAGACCATGGGACCTTCTCTGCAAGCTTCACAGGAGAGAATACAAAGTTTCATGAAGGAGATTTCTTTGGGCCCCAGTTAGTAGACCATTATGTCCCTTGAGGCATATCCTTGGAAAGTAACATACAAAAAAAGTTCAGTCTTAACCACTGAAATGAAGAGTATAAGAACCT
>LZPO01027577.1:68698-81050 GCA_001675575.1 Neotoma lepida
TGTGACAGCACACACAAGCCTTCACAGGCTATAGAGAGACAAGGTCCCCCGCACTGAGATGGGGAAGAAGGCACAAAGTGCCATCCCTAACCAAGAAAGCTATTTGCTATTGATACCTGCTGAAAAAGGGAAAATCAGTTTTCTCCAGTTATTNGTCATTGAGTATATCAACCACACTCCAGGACAGGCCCCATGGCTAGGAGTAGTTGGACAACACAAAAAAAGAGTCTCCATTTTTGGTGTACTTTTTGCTTTCTTTGATACTTTTTATTTTATTGGTTGTATTTTTTACTTTTTGAGTTTATTTGTTTTGATAAACAAATAAACTGGGGGTTTATTTCTGGTTATTATTTTTGAGATAGAGAAGGAACATGAATTGGAAGAGTAGAGAGGTGAGGAGGATCTGAGAGGAGTTGAGGGAGGGGAACAGATATGATCATACTATATTTTATGAAAAAATAGTTTACATTTAAATAAAAGGAAAGCCCAGTTCCGGTTCTAGCTACGATCCTCCCTAGATGCATGACAAGTGGGACACAAGGTTCTTTCTAAGTCATCAGTGTTACTGTGAGTGTGTGGTGTGTGTGGTGTGTGTGTGTGTGTGTGGTGTGTGGTGTAGTGTGTGTGTGTGTGTGTGTGGTGTGTGGTGTGGTGTGTGTGTGTGTGTGTGTGTGTGTGTAGTTTCCCCAAGGAAAACTTTAACACATCTAAAGGCTTACTTGTTGCTTCTGGGTATCTATGCTTTGGGCTTTTCCAATGCAGTTTGCTAAAAAATCTGGCTTCTAGCACCAAATAGGAACTTAAAAAAATGATTTGGAATGTCATATATAATCTGCTTCAGTTATAGAAAAGAAAAAGAAATCTGGTAGACCTCTTGGAAGTCAGCCAAAGATGAAGACTTCAATTAAAAGAAAGAACATGTCCTNGGGAGAGAATCTCCAAGCTCAAGAAGTTTTAAGTCCAATGTGCTACTTGACAGCGAACTACTAGAAAAAGCCATTTGAGCAAGACAGAGTGAGCAAGCCTAGAGTTCTTCCAAGAAATATTTTTTCCTGAATATGCTATCCTAATTGATGATTTAGTAGTAAGTGCCACAACCCAGTGCTAATAGGTTAGCACACAGGGAGAAGAGCTGAAGGTCTGGGGAAATGGATGCTATCACAACAGTGCAGGTGCATGATGATGTAGAGAGTGGGCTGAACCAGACAACTGAGCTTCAGTTCCCACTCTGCTGGGACTTACCCATGACCCTCAGGCAAGAGCTCTTCATTCTTGGGAATCTCATTTTCTCCACCGAAAAAATTAAGATATTAAAACTTACTTTATAGATTTAGAGGGGGCATACACAAAATATTCTATCGTGTAGAATCTATGGGAAGACAGTTGATTCAGTGCATGGCATAAACAAACATACCCCTCCATCGTGTTAAGTAGCATAATCAGAGAGAAGAGAACAGTCATGTTTGCTAAGAATCAAATGCTAATTTTCATCTTTTATATAAACAGTGTTGGTGAAATAAACACTCTGGCCTATAAGATGTTGTGTTTTCCTGAAGAATCACATGACCCCAGAAGTATTCTCAAATACTGAACACAGAAAAACTAGACAAGAAGTCATTAAGTCCCCTTCCAAGAAAGAGAGCAAATCGTGCATAACTGCAAGTGTGATAAGGGTGCTGAACACTGAGTGGTACAGAAAATTCAGCCGACATGAAGTCTCCTTAGCAGACGACCATTTCTATGTTGTAATTTTCCCCAGAAAATCATGCAGACATATGCTATGATTTTCTATGCTAGATAATCATGCAGACATAAACTCAGGTGAATTTAAGATAACTAACATGGAATTAATGTAATGATGGTGTGTATTAATCACATTCAACTTATTCTGAAATACTAATGGTGTAATGTCTTACCTTAGCTCACAGACTTAATCTTCTCTCAGCTATTCAAAAATAGAATTCAGTGTTAAATTATTAGCTATAAGCACCNTGTTATAGAATAGAGCTCTGAAACTTCTCCTATCTAACTGAAATGTTGTGTCTTTCACATAGCGTCCCTCACCTCCTCCCTAAGCCTCACAACTCTAGCCACCCCCCAAGAGTTCACTGTTTTAGATTTCACATATGTCTTAGTTTATTTTCCAATTACTGTGATAAAACACTCTGACAGAAGCAACTTAAGAACTAAAAGGTTTATTTTGGCTTTCAGTTCTAAGAGCTTATAGTCCATATGGAGGGAAGATATGGCAGCAGGCAGGGAAGGCGTGGCATCAGAACAGAAGGGAGGCTGGTCACATCTTATCCATAGTCAGGAAGCAGAGAGTGAACGGGAAATGAGGCCTACTATAAAACCCAAGGCCCACTCCCAGTGACCACTTCCTCCAGCAAGGCTCCATCTCCTAAAGGTTCCACAACCTTCCCAAATAACAGTGCCACCAGCTGGGGACCAAGCATTCAAACACAGGAGGCTATTTCTCTTTCTCACAGGACATTTCCCATTCAATCACAACAACACACAACATGCATGTGAGATCATATACTATTTAAGTTTTATGCCTGGCTTATTTCACAAACGATAATATCCTCCACATTATCCATATTGCTACAAAAAGCAAGTTTTCCTTTCTTTTAAAGATTGAACTGCATTCATATGTATCTATGTAATTTTCATTGTGTATGCATGTACCTGCTGGGAACACAGTTCAAGAATTCCATGTGAGGGGAATTCTAAGTGCTTGTGAGAACACTCCAAGAAAACAAGACAGGAGCCGGGTGACCTCCATTTCTTTAAAACATGCAATTGTTCTTGGACTGTGTTTTCGTGCCCCTCCCAAGTATAGTGGATAAGAGTGAGTCTACTTCAGATTATTCATTATAACAGGCTGTTGTTATTTATTTATAGGTCTCTGTGGGAAAACATGGTTGTTCTGCATGTGGTTTGCCCTTGTGATTGTACATTTTNCTTATGTGTCTCCTCTTAACCCTAAGAGTATAAACTGATGCTCTGAATAAAGTTGGCTATTGCATGAGACTTTAGTCCACCTCATTTATTGCCCCATTCTCCCAGGTCTCAAAGCCTCTAGAGTGATAAACAATACCATTTGCATTGTGTGTGTGTACACCACATTATCTTTATTCCTTCATGTATTGGTAGACACATATCTTGGCTATTGTAAGTTCTGCCATTATGAGCAGGAGATTGCAAATATCTCTTCAACATACTAGTTGCATTTCCTTTGGAGATATACCCAGAAGCTGACTTGCTGAATCATACATAGTTCTATTTCTAACTTTTCTCTTTCTTTGAGAAACTTCCATACTGTTTTTCATAATGGTTGCATTAAATTCCATCCTTCAGCAGTGTCAAAGTATTCCTCCTTTTCTTTGTCCTTGCCAATCCTTGAGTGAGATATCTCACTGCTAGATTTTAAGATTTAGTTTTATGTGTATGTGTGTATGCAGGGGCACACCATGTCCAGAAGAGGGTGGCAGATGTCCTGGAACTAGACTTATGACAGTCATGAGCTACCAGAAGTGGGTACTGGGAACCAATCTCCAGCCTTCTGCGAGAGGAACAAACCCTCTTACGGAGGAGTCATCTCTCTAGCCCTCTCACAGTGATTTTGACAGGCACTTATTTCCCTTGGTGATGTATTATGCTGAGCACATTTTCATACCCCTGTTGGTCATCATAAGTCTTCCTTTGAGACGTGTCCGGCCTAGGCTTTTGCCGGTCTTCTCTTCAGGTTGTTTCATGTCCTGTTATTGAGTTGTTGAGTTCCTTGTGTGTTTTAAGTATTAACCCTTGATCACATAGCTAGTTTACTGATGTTCTCCCTCCTTCTGCTGCACTGAAACACTTTATTTTGATGTAATCCTATTCATCTATTTTTTATTTTGTTGCCCGAGAGCTTTGGCTTTGAGCTTTAAAAAACCATTCCTCAGACCAATGTTAAAGAGCTTTTCTTCTATTTTAAAAATTTTTATTTCAAAGCTTTATATTTGAAGGTCTTCAAAGTAAGCCTTCTATCCATTTTGAGTTGACTTTTATGTGGTATGAAACAAAGGTCTAATTCCATTCTGTTTTTTAAATTTGTATTACATTTATTTATTCATTCATTTCTTCTGCATATATATGGATGTGTGCTAATGCATAGTATGGCATGTGGGCACAGATCACAGGACTGTGGTACCCAGTGCTTTCCTTTCACAATGTGGGTTCTGGGGGTGGAACTCAGGTCATCAGGCAGCAAGCACCTTTCCTTACTGAGCCTTCTCTGGCCCTAATCCCCTTCTGCATGTGGGTATCCATTATTTATTGATGAGCACATCCTTCTGGGGATTCTTGGCAACTTTGTCTAAAATTAATTCAACATAAGTGTGTGATTTATTTGGTGTGTCAGTCTGTGCATCTCTCTTGTACCACTAGCATTGTTTTGATCGCTATGGATTTGTAGTGTAGTTTGAAGACAGGAAATATGAAGCTTCAAGCTATGCTCTTTTTAATTAAAATTGCCTTTTCTGTTTGTGGTGTTTTGTGGTTCCAAACAAATTCTAGTGAGTTTTTGTTCATGCCATGCATTTTCATAGCAATTGCATTAAATCCAAAGATCATTTTGAATAGTATAANCTGTATTAATTCTTCCCGTTTGTAAACATGGGGTATCTTTCCATTGATCTGTGTTTGGGTATGTACTTTTTCAGTGTGTTGATCTCTCACCTTCTGGGTTAAGTTTACTCCTAAGTGTTATTTTCCTAACTTTTCATTGTTGTTAACATATAAAAGTATGACTTTCACTATGATGTTTTCAGATATGTGTGTATTATACCTTGGTTATATTTTCCCCTTTCCATACTACCTTCCTACATCCCTCTGTCTCCTCCAGATAGTCTGTTTCTACTTTCATGTCACAACACACACACACACACACACACTCACACACACATATACATACTTACAAACATATGCACATGCACACGAGCACACACACACAAGCACATGCACATGCATGCACATGCACTTGCACACAATGCACACATACACAAATACATGCACAAACACATGCATGCTTGCATGATTGATTCTGTGTGAGAGCCATTACATGACATTTCCTCCCTTGTTACCCCACCCCTTCCTTAAGCCCCCTCCTTCCCTTGAGGAGATAACCCTTGAGTGACCATTGACTGAACACTTTGTTGTCTGTTGTGTTGAGGTGTATCTAGTTATTCACTCNAGCAACACTCAAGCTCTCTGTGTGTTTTGAACCTGTGTCTCGGCAGTCATAATCTCTGTCTCTTCAGCTAGTCTGAGTACCTGAGAGTGAGGAATCTCTAGTTTCTTTCAGTGCTCGGCTCTGTCACAAAGACTGGCACACGACACAAAATGGAAGAAAATCTGTTCAGTGAATGAATGAAATTACTCACTAAGACCTGTGGCTTTTGTGAGTGAGCTATATAAGTAGTGAGGGCAGCTGTGGGGGCCATTAGAACTGAGGCAGGAGAGGAGAGATGTCTTAACAGAGTGTGGGTTAGGAATGGAAGGCTCACCTTCTACCTCAGAGGTCAGCCGGGAAAGATCCAGTCCTTACCTTTCTAAATCCAGGAAATTGCTTCGTGGGGCTGTTGACCTCAGAAAGGCTAAAGTTCACTAGTAAACACCATCTTTCTATTGAGAAATTGATGGATGGATTCTGAAATGAAGAGAGGCAAACAGTGACTTCCAAAACTGCAGGTTACAGTTGGAGAAATCCCCCAGCCCACAAACAGAGAGTGAGCCTATCCTGCCGCAGGTGTGGAGGATTGGTGCTCTGCTTCCCAGGAGAGGAGACAATGGCATCTGAAGGCTTGAAAGTGTGAGCGGGTTTTCTGTGAAGCTGGTAATGTACAGAGCTCAGAGGCTGAGTCTGTGCCAGATAATAGGGGGCTGAAAAAGAAAGACTTCTCAGGGCAGATGAAGGAGAAGAAACGGAAACTGAAGCACTGAGAACAACAGATGGCCGTGGAGGCAGATGTCATGTTGTAAGGAGCCTACTGCACAAGCACAAAGACCGAGTTCAGATTCCTAGCACCCATGTGAAGGCTGGTTATAGAGGTATACACCTGCATTCCAGCACAGGGGTGGGGAGCAGATACCAGCAGATCCTGGAACCTTATTGTGCAGTGCCAAGTCCAATTGGTGAGTGTCTAGTTTGGTAAAAGATCTTATCTCAGAAAGTAAATTGGAAGGAAGTGAAATAGTTCAGCTAGTAAAGATATTTGCTGCCAAGGCTGATGACCTGAGTTCAAGCCCCAGAACCCATAACGTAGAGGGGTAGAAAGAATGACTTCCACAGCGTGTCCTTTGACATAAACATTTGCCATGGTATACACACACACACACACACACACATACACACACACACGCATGCACACACAAATAAATAAATTATTTTAAAATATAAGGTGAATAAGTGATCAAAGGAGATACCCAATGTCAACCTCTAGCCTCCACAGTAGCATGGACATGTATACATCTATGGATAAGCATATACAAAACACACACACACACACACACACACACACTCACACACACACACACACGAATGGAAGAAGCAAATTTGGGCCATCCTTGTAATTATATCAAATGTAGTTTGGAATGAAAGGAAAGAGGGAGTCCAAGTCCTGATTAGGAATGCCTGTGTAAATACATCTCTGTACTTTTTTCTTTTGATTTGTAATGGAGAGGAACATGGGATGAGAAGTCAGCAAGGTGAGATAAATGTTTATCATTTGGGCTGATTCTTCCGAATTCCTTAACACACATCTTCAGTAGGAGAAGCCATGTGTACAGATGTATTTTTCACAAGGAAAATCCGAAGAGACAANGAGACAGAGTCCATTCCATCACTGTGGCCTTTGACCTCTGAGGATCATAAAAATCCACAGGCCTGCCTTCCCACTNACCAAATGCTGGTCTCTCATCCAGGAAATGTGCAGGAATGTCAAGAGGAAAGAGGGCTGAGGGCTCTTCCACGTTGTTTCATTACTGCATCACTTGGGCAACTTCCACGCCAGTGGCCACCAGAGGCGTGCAACGCACAGAGATCATCTAGAGAACATCTCAAGAGGACATGAGAACACTTCTGCCAACAGATTCTTTTCCCCTGAACGTCTTTCTCTGTTCCGTCTAAGATCATGCAGTCTACAGCAGCACTGCAGAGAAAAAAGAGTCACCCAGCCTGAGAACTAATCTAGCTTACCTTTAGTAGCCTCCCTGCNGTGAACAGNATGCTTACTTTCTCTATTACTTCTCCATTACTGTTCTTGTCTTTGAAAAAGAGAGGNTATGTGCCCCCTTTTTTTGGTTCCTGTGACAAAATGGTCAAGATAAACAAGAGGAAATATTTACTTACTATTTATTTGATTTCTTGAGATAAGATCTCCCTGTGTGGCTCATTCTGGTTCGATCTTGNCATCCTACTTCTTCGGCCTCTCAAGGATAAGCCACCATGCCTAGGTGAAAACATTCATTCTGCCTCATGGTTTCAGTCTGTCATCACTTGACCCTGGTGGTCTGGGGCCTGTTGGTAAGGCAGTGTCTCCTTGTGAAGCACATGGCTGAGGAAAGTTACTTCCAGCAGCCAGAAGACACAGAAGGAAAGAGGGTTCCTTCCGATGGCAGCTTCAGGGGAACCCCATTAGTGGCTCCATTTCCTCCTAGCTTTCTCCCTCCCCAGTCTTTCTACCACTCCTGGTAGCTCCATAGGCTGACAGCCAAGCCTTCGCCACACAGATCCAAACTCTAACACTTCTTCAAGGGTCATCTGGGCAACTGAATGGCCAAGTCTTTGCAAAACCATGATAAAAATATAGAGTGGTAGCCTCTGGTGTTTAGTGCTGAGTGGAACTACTCTCAAACACAACTTGTTGATTCTGCATTTCTTTTCATTGTCTGTAGTAGCATGGTTAATATTATGTGACTGACATCATAATGCCTGGTCTCCTGTGTCATTTTCTAAAGCGTCTTTTAGGTTTGAGCTGCTAAGCCATCAGATAAATAGAGAAAAGCCACAAAGCCCAAAATGAAATCATGCAACTTTAATAGTTTGCAAAAAAGGTAGATATGTCAATGTGGATGATGTAATAATTGCAACTTCATTGAATTATCAGTCTGGAGTTCTCTCTACATGCCATTCACAAATTATGATCAATTGCTACTTTTAAATGTATTTTTTTTAGAAACCAGAACATTTGTTATACAACTGATGGTTGGAATTCTTAGAAGAACTGGGTCATACAACATCTGGGTTTGGTTCTTGATCACTCATAGAATCTATCTGAATCTGAAATATGTAATTTATAACTGACCTTTTCCCCCAATCTGAATATTCAGTCTTAGCCTTAGCTCTCCAGTCAAAAGTCTTCTTACACTTTCANGACAGCCACCTTTGCCTTGGTCAGCATCTGAAGGTGACAGACAGGCCTTAGAGCCACAGCACAGGTACAACACGTGTGATTCATTGTGGCACTTCTCAAATGATGAAATGGTACCCTATCATCATCTCTCTTCTGCTGCTGAGACTAAAGACTGCCACTGTTTATTCTTTTGTGTACTTAAAATCTGTTCATCAGTGTGCTGGACACTTTTGTTCCTATTTATCTCATTTGCTCTTACAGAAGAAGTTAAAACCAAAGGAAAGAAGGGACTTGCTGAAGGCTACATAACTCCTGTGAGGTAAGGGTAAGACTGTGATTCAGCTTTGCCTTTAATGACTTTCTCCATTAGCCACAAACTGGCAAGGTTTCTGTGAGCAACTAAGTTTGGAGATGAGATTTCATCAGGACACGGGATGCTCCCAGGGCTGGAGGAAAAGGACTGCCAAATCCGATGATATGTGAGGTGGTTCGGATAAGAAATGTCCCCCACGGGCTCACGTGTGTAAACACGTAGCCCCCAGCCAGTTGTGCTCGTTGGGAAGTTGTGGAACTTTTCAGAAGTGGGGCTTTGCTGGAGAAAGTAGATCAGTAGGGGGTGGGACATGAGATTTTATCGTGCGGACCCACTTCCTGTTTCCTCTCGGCTTCCTGACTCTGGCTGTGACATGACCAATCAGATTCTTGCTCCTGCGAACAGGCCTTCCCCTTCTTCTTGCCTTGCTGTGGCTTCATCGTAATGAACCATTTGCCTTGAGAACGCCGAGACAAAACAAGCCCTTTCTTCCTTNAGGTGCTTTTTTCAAAGCATTTTGTTGCAGCAACAGGATGGTAAATAAGACAGCATGCACTTACTTACACTAAACATGAGGACTTGGAACCCCACATGCCCTTCAATCTCTACCCTTAAAATCATGCCCCTTATTCAAGAAGTAATGCAAATCTGACTATATTTGTGTCCCTTCGTTCATCCCAGGATTAGTTACTCCAGGCTAGTTTGGGAATGAATGCCCTTCCCTACCTTCCTGTCATAGCAAGTCAATCTCCATTGGGACTTAGGACTGTTTCNGGTGAAGTTTTCCTTAGAAAGTCACCTCAGCAATGGCAGGGGTGGGCTCCTCACCACTGGGGCCCACAGAACCCGGAGTGGGCACTCCTCTTATGTGTCTCCCATCTTCTTGATAATGTCTCGTGTTTCCTTCACAGGACTGAAGTCCTCCTATCGTGGGATGACTGCTTCCAGAAAACGGAACCTAAATTCAAATGGCAGAGAGGGTATGTATTGCTCTTTAGGCAGCTCCATGTTGGGAAGGAGAGGACACCTGGATGCTGCAGCTGCAAAGCATGGGATAGTTAGAGCAGACAGGAATGTCCTAAAGAAGCACATCCCAGCATTTGTTTCACTGAAGAGCAGGGCCTATCCTCAATATGGTTAATGACACAGACGGTGACAAATGGCTGTTCTGCCCAGATTGGGACCCNCAAGAAGACCACCGGAGACCAAGAGTGTCCAGAATGCAACAGCAAGGTTTATTCTTAATGCACAGTACAAGTCTCGACAGGGAACTCAGGTCCAGAGCCTGCCTTAGCAGGCCAGGAGGAGAGTTCCTCTTTTTATCCTGGGCTCAGCTTTTAAAGGCAAAACCCACAAACTTCTCAAAGGGGAGGGGGATTAGTACGGGTTTATTATTAATTAACCTATCTTTGCTTACTCTTAGAAATTTTTACAATTCCTGAGTGATCTCATCCTCCAGCTTGACCTGTTGTCACAAGACCCCTTTTGTATAGACTGTCTCGGGCGTNGGGACATTCTGTGGTCCAGACAGCCCTCCAGACCTCCTGACTCTGTACTGTTTCTATTCCTGGAGTCTCTGTCAGCATTTTTGGGAACTCAAAACTTAAACTCAGGCCTTTTTAGTTCAAGCAGGGGCTGTTAGTTTGGTTTTATTTTTGAGTGAGGGTCCTTCAATGGCAAGAAGCTATTTAGATCCAGAAAAGTGTCTCAAGTATTAGAGATATGAAAGGGAAACCAATAAAGTGGTGAAGANTTTGGGGTCCCAGCAAGATGGCTCAGAAGGTGAAGGGGCTTCTCACCAAGGCTGAGTTCAATGCCAGGGACTCACATGGTAGGAGGAGAGAACTGACTCTCAAAAGTTGTCCTCTGACATCTACACATGTACCTTAGCACTTGAGTGACCCTACCACTTAACTCGTGTACATGTACATACACACACACACACACACATACACACACACACACACACACCCCAAAATGCAACATTAAAAGAGTTTGTGTTCAGATATCTTACTGGATCTTAACCCACACTTCTGTTGCTTTCTAGCCATGAGTGATTCCTAAAATAATGTTTTATTGTGCCCAAACTAGACTCCTCTTGCATCAGATGAAGATGATACCTTGCAAGAATGAGGATCTAAGTTCATTTCTCCAGTACATGTGTAAAAAGCTGGTCATAGTTGTATGTGCCTGTAATTATAGCCCTGGGGAGGTGAAAAGAAAAGGATCATTAAGATTTGCTTTCAGCCAGTCTAGCTGGACCATGGAGCTCCAGGCTGAATGAAAGATGCTGTCTTAAAAATAAGGTGGATCCAACCTCTCCACCCACCCCAAACCTGCACATCCTTCTCCACCCATCTACACCTCTTCTTTTCTGCCCCAACCTGCTCTGTCCATATCAGACTCAGAGCTAACAAAAGAAGTCCAAATGCCCAGATTTCATCACAAAAAGACAAACAATATATAAGATCAAGCCAGAATCTCCCCTCCAGACTTTACCAATCCCATACACATGTTTGCTAATGAGAGTTACCTAGATGAACTCTAGGACATGGAATTAAAAAAAAATCATAAACTTCATCTGAGATTCAAGGGGTTTAAAGAAGACACAAATGAACAGTTTGTTTATTTGCTCTTTAGGCAGCTCCATGTTAGGAAGGAGAGGACACCTGGATGCTGCAGCAGCAAAGTATGGGGATAGTTAGAGCAGGAGCTTAAGGAGAATAAACACCTGAGTGATGCCCAAGAAACACAGACATAAGCTTGATGGAAATGACAGAGACTTGAAAATGTAATTCAATGAAGAGCTGGAAACACTGAAGAGGTCTCAAGCTGAAATGAGGATGGAATTGAAAAACCCAGTAGCTCAGCTAGAAACTCAAAAGAAAGCCTTAGGGGTGGGGCGAATCCAGCAGAGACAGACTGTTAGAAGATGAAGGTCTAGACCAAATAAGAAACAAATACGAATTTTTTAAAACACTAGAAAGGAACATACAAGAAATGTGGAACACAATAAAAAGATCAAATCTTAAACTATAGGTATAGATGAGGGAGAAGAATCCTAAGTCAGTGGCATAGAACAGATCTTCAATGAGATCATAGAAGAAAACTTCTCCAACTGGAAAAGATACTCCCGTCCAAATACAAGAAACACACAGAACACTAAATAGACATGACCAGAAAAGAAAATATCCATGGCATATCACAGTTAAAACACTAAGTATACAAAACAAAGACAGTGTATTGGGAGATTCAAGAAAAAACCCCACAAGTCACACATAAAGAAAAACACAATAAAATGATAGTTGACTTCTCATTAGAAACTGAAAGCCAGAAGAGCCTGGAGAAATGTGTTCCAAGTCCTGAAACACCATTGTGTCCAACCTAGGTTAATATAGCCAGCAAAACTATCTGCCACAGTTGAAGGAGAAAGAAAACCTTTCTTTCCATGGCATAAACAGCCTATAGAAATTGATATACAACACACCAAACCTAAAGAAAATGCAGGAAGCAATATTTCAGGCTGCAGAGAAGAATGAGCATAGGCAAGAGACTGTGGAAAGAAATAGGAAGCTATAATTGTGAAAGCATAAAGTACCACTGGATACAAACAATGCCCAAAATCAACAACATGATTACCACA
>LZPO01027577.1:88028-109078 GCA_001675575.1 Neotoma lepida
CACACACACAGAGTCATCCAAACACAAATTTTGAAAGTCTTAAAGTTACAGTCCTCTGGGAGGTGCTGTCAGGAGACAGCCATGGGGCTGGGGTCAAGGGCAGAGACACATAGGAAGCCCAGAAGAGGAGGAGAGAGGACACAGGGCAGGAACAAGAGCTAATTGTGTGCCAAAGAGAGAGAGAACCTTCTCTGCGGGAAACCACACCCCCTACTTTTTTTTTCTCATTGTCACTTGTTCTTAGGTTCCTTTTTATTGTGACAGTTCCTTAGAAATTTTCTGGGCATTTAACATTTTAAATTTAAATTTAAGTTTTTAAAGTAAATTATCAAATCCTCCCCTCCCCCACCCTCTCCCTTCCAACTCTTCCTCTATCCTCCCAACCACCTTTTCCTCCCAGCTTCACAAGCTGTCTTGTTTTAATCACTGAACACGCACTGTTCTGTCAGTGTGGGGGGGGGTCATCCATTGGTACACGGGCAGCAGGGGCAGCATCCCTGAAGAAAACTGACTCTCCTAAGATCCCATCATGTCTAAGTGTCAAGAAACCCCACACTCTTCCTTGTTATTTAAAAATGTCTAATCCTGTAGCCTACNGCTACTGTTCTGTGCTGGGGGACATTAGAGCTACTTCTGCCCTTTAACCTCATTGTCCACCCTCTCACTACCCACGCCACCACCATTTCCTCTCTAGCCCCTATTCACCTCTATTTCCTTTTGATTTCCACAAGAGGAACTGTTTTCCAGTTCCCACTAAACCCCTTCCATCTGNTTCCCTGTGCCTGGCATATTTCACTTAACCCAACATTCTCTAGCTCTATTTAGCCTACTACAAAAGGCAGGAGTTCATACTTTTTATGGCTGAATAGTATTTCATTGTACAGTTTCCATATTTTTAACAAATCTGTTCATCCTTTGGTAGACATCTGGTTGATTCCATTCATCTGATCNTGTGAANAGTGTCACAGCCGTTTCTTGGACAGATGACTCTCATTCACTTAGACACGTATCTAGTGGTGAAATCGCTGGATCATGCACTAACTTGATTTTCAAGTTTTTGAGAAAACTCCACTGTTGGTTCCCATTATGGCCACACTAACTTCCATCCCTATCAACAGCGCGCATAAATTTCTCTTTCTTTGCACCCTTACTAGTATTTTTAAATGTATTTGTTAAACAAATGAGTGGATGAAGTCACCTCAGAGTGAGCTGCATAATTGGCCCTCTTCCTAGGTAGAAGCTGATTTGGGATGGTTTGCTCTAGGCTCCAGTGAGATCAGCGCAGTTGGTCAGTGACTCCATCACTAAAGAACACCTGCTAATGGTTGTTTTCTTTATTCTCGTCTGTGTTCCACTGGACCTGTGCTTGGCAGAGACGCACCCTTGCCTCGGACTCAGCCCATCATATAGAGATAGCTACATCAGGACACACCTCCACAGAAGCCAGGCTGTGCCCTCTCTGTACCCAGTGGGCTCTACCATTCTTACAGATTATGCTTTGGTTTCCTTCTTGCCAAAACTGTCTAACACATTTTTTTCTTTTAAGGGTAAGAGTTTAAACAGAGAGGAAAAGGGACATATCTCAAGCTGGTTCATTTGTTAACTTGGGAAAAAAACTACTACTGTGACTCAGTTACTTAGCTCAGTGTCGGTCAAAACTGGGCACCAGTGTTGTCTTCATGGAATTGTCTGCAGGAAGAGTTAGGTGCTCACCCATCTCTCAACCCCCAGAGGCACAGGATGTCCAAGAGTCTCAGCACTGATCATCCTTGATGGTTTGTTATGGTTAAGACATAGATTCTACCTAAAGGAAAACTCACTGCTNATGTGTGCTAAGTGGACACAGTATCAATGTGCCTTCTAAATATGTCTTGGGGCTAGACAGATGGCTCTGTGGTTAAGAGCTCTTGCTCCCATTACAGAGGACGGGGGTGTGGTCCCAAAATACACATGGTAGTTCACAAACATCAGTAATTCCAGTTCTGTGGTATCCAATATCCTCTTCTGACCTCCATGAGTACCAGGCACACATACACGCAGGAAAAACACTCATCCATCAAATAAAATTAATAAATCTAAGTTNCTTTATACCATAGACTAATGCGGTTCTCAGTCTTCTTTTTGAAGTGGCTGGCAGTCAATACAGAGACTCACAACTTGTCAGTGCAGACTCTGGGATGCNCTTATCACACAGACGTACACATAAACACACCACCTGCCCCTCAGCTCAGGGAACATTGTGGAAAAGGAGTAGATAGATTGCAAGAGCCAGAGGTTGTGGAGGACTGCTCTGAACCAGGGTCTTCTGGAAGCCCACTCCTAAGTTTACAGAAGCCATTGCTTCTCTCCCTAAGACCTTTACAAGATCAGGCCGGGCCAGCATTCCATAATGAACTGGTGTGGTGGGGGTAGCCCATGAGGCTCCATGCCGGACTGAGGAGCTGGTCACAGGTGGCTGCTGCTGTGGGAGGGAGACTCATCGGTTTTCAAGGCTGTGGTCCTAATAGCTTGGCCATGCTCCAGTAGATGGGCACATACACAGGCACTAATTGGATTCAGGAGGGGATTAAAAAATAAGGACTTAAGAAAAAAAAATAAAGGACTTAAGAAGTTGATAGGAAGATGAGGGTAGAGGTGGGAGGACTTGGGGAAGATGATAAAAGTCTATTGTATGCATGTATGAAATTCTCAATAATAAGTAAAAATCATGTTTTTAAAAGTATCACAGTAAAAAAGAAAAGACACAAGTTCTAGGTTCAAATCCCAGCTCTACCACTTGATCTGAGGCAAATGACTTCCTCTCTCCATGCTTCACTTAGTCATCTGTTAGAGGGAGANGAGAAGAGAGCAGCAAGCTCTCACCCTCCTCCTAGCCTGTGCTGATCATTCACTGAGTTGGCATGAGCATAAGAACACTTAGAATGGCGTCTGCTGTGTCATCAATGTTCAGTAAATGTCAGCTTTAGCTAGGCATGGTGGGTCACACCCATCACCCCGGCACTTAGGAGGCTGGGATAGAGGATCGCTGTGAGATTCGGATGAGCTTGTTACAAGGTCAGCCCTTACCTCAGACACCTGAAATGACCAAATAAGGAACGTTGTCATCAAACTCCCTGCTTAGATGGAGATTTTCAGATGGTGTCTATCTACTTCCGGGTTCCAGGGAAGTCTCTGGAACTTAAGCTCTGTAACCTGTCTACAGCTGCGGAAGCAGCACTCTGAAGACAGCCGCTGACCATGTAGAGTGGGAGAGTCAACTGGTTTGGAAAATTCACACAAGCAGCTCTTTTCCTTAACACTACGTGTGTGTGTGTGTGTGTGTGTGGTGTTGTTTGTTTGTTTTTGTTTTGTTGAGACAAGTCTAGAATTCTCTAAACTGAGGATGACCTTGAACTTCTGATCTTCCTGCCTCCAGCTCCTCAGCTCTGGGTTTACAGCTGTGCACCACCAGGCCTGCTTTTGTGCAGTGCTATGGATCAAACCCAGAGTCTCTTGCATGCTAGGTACACACTCTATTAACTGAGCCATATCCCCAGTCCGAAACAGGCCATAGCTGTGAAGCTGGGTGCGGGTCATAGCTAGGGACCCTTGTTTCTGGACCTGCAAAGGGCTGAGCTCCAAAGGCACTCTGGGAGCTGGGGTCCCTTCAGCAGGTGATTCTCTGGGGCTGACAGATGTTTTTGTATTTAATATGTCCAAATAATTGAGGCTGCTGTTGAGAGTGCTGGCCTCTGTCTTTAATGCTAGCAGTACAGTAAGTGGAAAACTTGATGGTGTTCCCTCTTTCTTCACTGCCAACAAACCTGTAATTTCATTTTTAGGTCAGTTGTTGTCAGCCCAAGACATTAGATCATGTTTGACTATGACGCCTTATGTGGAAATGCCTTTGTCTCTCATGAAATAATTGGTTTTCCAGCTTCCCNTGTGACCAGAGGCCTCTGGTGTGTTCTAGGTAGTTAAATAGAAGGCAAGTCTCCTTGGGGCACTACTTTTAAAAATGAAAACAAAAACCCTTCTGCTTTCTTTGGCACCCCTGATTTCCGTTTCGCAGAGATAAACGTGATTTCTGGAGCTCTGGCAGTCACACTGCAACCACGAGACTGCAAGCTTCTGAAGGGAAAACAGAGTCATAAAGGGTGACGAGAAAGCAGTGACAAGAAGAGCTTGGGTTCATGANACTGTGGGNTTGCAAAACTGAGAGGCAAGCCTGAGACAGCCTCCCTACAGACTTCCCGTCCTAGACTAACCCAGGGGTTAGTAAAACCTTTCTTAGCATCCAGATAGGAAACATTTAGGCTTGTCCAGTACCAGCTCCCATGGCCACTGCTCAGCTTTGCCATTGTAGTACAGACCATAAATGTGTACGTGAATCAAGTTCTATTCCATTTAAACCTTATTTATGAAATAGGTACCCCAATAGGGTCCTCCCACATAGCAAGGCCAGGCCTGCTTCCTCTTGGCTCNCTTCTTCTGACACAGTCCATGAGTACAGACNCCCTTCTGGAGCATTGTCTTCAGCAATGCAATTGCTGATAAGTTACCCATCCATGGATCCATGGCGGTAGAAGGGAGACNGGTTAGGAAGAGGGAGGGATTGGCAGAGCAGGAGGGGAACAAGAGAGGACAACAAGTGGAGAGAATGTGTTTGTTTGAAATACATTGTGCATCTGTTCAAAATGCATTACAATAAAANCCACTGTCATGTATGACTAATACATATGCTACTAACATTTAAAGTTTTGAAAATAAAAATACTTCTTTGGTGCCAGAATAAAGAAGGGCACAGAACTCCAAGCTACCTAAGGTAGGCTGAAATCAGTAAAGCTAGCCAAGTCTGGTCCACATGAGGGTCAGGGCCCAGCCCAGGTCACTTTAGCAGCAGTCAGGGCCTAGACCCACTTCCAGGAACATGACCATGAGAGCATGNAGGAAATGCTTACTGGTACTGCCAGGGAAACAATGTGGTTGTTTTCCTGTGGCCCTGTTAAATTGAGAAATAGCTAAATAAGGAAGAGGAAGGGCAGTGGGAACATGCTAGCCGTGCCTTCTCTTTCTTTTTAAAAGCACTGCCTCAAGTCAGCTCAGAAAATCACCAGCACCCATGGGGGTGGGGGTGGGTCAGAGGGAAGGGGCAGCCTGCTTATGTCTACACGTGCAACCTGTAGAAGACTCTGAGGAAGCTGCAAACTCCCCCTGCATGTTTTCCAGCAGAGGGAAGGAGAGAGATTGAGAGAATCCCTTCTCCGTGACAAGAGGCATTTGAAATGTCTCAACCGAAGACTGTTGATGCAATTGGAAGGGACGCCTGTGGTTGGGCTTGAGAGGGGGATGGGTTGCTGCCGGCATTGGGAATGAGATCTCAGCTCTTCAGACATTATATGAGTGTGGAGTGTGTCAGTCAGAAGAACTGGAATAAACAGGACTTGGCTGGCAGCCTGACTCTACCAGGTGTGACCATAGGAGAGCTATGTAACTCTGTTTGGGAAAAGTTCCTCTCCAGCAATGTTGGGCTTGAAATAGCAGCCATTCCCAGTTACTTCGAGGAATAAATGAAATGAGGCCTGCTGGGTTGGGGAGGTGGCTCANTAGGTAAAGCCTGTGGACCTGAGTTCAGATCCCAAGCACCCAGGTGAAAAACCAGGTGCATCTCCCATACTTGTAAACTCAGCATTGAAATTGTGCAAGTGAGGAGATCCCTGGGAACTGCTCTCTTGCCAGTTTTGGGTACCAGAGGATCCAGTTTCAGTGAGAGGCCATTTCAAANCTGAAGGTGAAACGGGATTGAGAAAGCCTCTGGCTTCCTCATGCGTACATGTGTGCAAGCATGCTCGCGTGCACGCGCACGCATACACACACACACACACAAACATAACTCGTATATACAGATACATACATTCGCACACGTGAAGAATCTCTAGTATATGAGACATGGTTTATTATAAAAGAAAATAGCTAGTTTTAGTCTTACTGTTTTTAACCAAACACTTCATTTTCCCTTCCCTCTTTCCTGCATGAGAAGATGCTATGACCGATGTAATGACATCAAACATGTCACGCTAGACTCCAGCCATTTGTATTTGAACTCTGGTTGTAATCACGGCAGGAAGCAAATGGCTTTCCACCAGCGTACTAACACTGGACCACTTTGTGTGAGCTGGACTGGAAAACTCAGGTGTCACCCCTACCCACCTCAATTTGGGCACCAAGAGGAGGGTGTCAGGGAGGTTGGCAGCAGAGTAGTGAGCCAGTTGTAAATTCGCCAAGCCTCTAGTGCCCTTTGTCAAGGCGAGGCACAGTGCTGTTAAGATTAACTGTTTTCAGATGGACTGGGTCCTTTCCACTGACTCAAGGCGGACTGGCTGGTGATGCTTTTCTTGAGATGCCATTTCCTGCCAAACAGTAAGATGTGGAATTTGTTAAATTAAGCCATGTGATGGGTCTGTGATGTATTAGCTTAATCCATAATGAATGTCATTCTGTTCCTCTTAACATGCTTCCCCAATTAAGGCCATTCGGTCTCAGATATCTAAAGGAATTGAGCTGTCTCGTTTGTTGCCAATTGGCTAATTCCTTGATGATGGATAAAAGCTACTAACTGCTTTTGTTTGTAAATCTTTGTTTTCTTCAGTAATAGCAGTCTTTTAATCAGCTGTCACAAAGGAAAACCCAAATGTTCCAGAAAGTCCGGGGCCAGCAGTAAAAAGATCAATGCAAGCAGGTCCCGCCCAGGGCTGGAGGGACACAGCACAGTGCTTAAGAAGAGCCCTGGCTGCTCTCTCAGAGGACTGAGTATGGTTGCCAGTACCCACATTAGGTGACCCACTACTGCTTGCTCTTTCTCTGTCTCTCTCTCTGTCTCTCTCTCTGTCTCTTTGTCTCTCTGTCTCTCTCTTTCTTCAGACCTTATCTTCAATGGTAGGCTGAAGAGATTTGAAGGGCGTTTAAAACAAAGGGCTGCCCAGAGGAGAACATTCCTGTGGTAGAANNTCGTTATTTCTGAAATCTTGTTATCTCTGGGGCTTTCTGGGTACTCTCCCAGGCATCACTGAAGATTCCTCTGTAGGCAGGAACCTGGCAGGGCCGTAACAGCTGAAACTAGAGTCAGTTCAGTCTATGAGACCAAGCTGGCCCTCTACATGTTTTTGTAAATAAAGTTTTATTATAGAAAGTGTCCAGTCACTGTGTCTGGTCTGTGGATGCTTTTGAGATAGAATGGCAGAGTTCAACGTGACAGGAAGCATGCATTTTTCAAGGACTAAACTACTCAATATGCAGCCATTGAATAAGTTTGCCAGTCTCTGGTTCTGAGTTCTCTAACATCCTTCTCTCTGGTAAGATTATCCCTTCCCCATCTCTCCATTAATGCTAGATTCTCATGGAACCTGCTTTTGCCTCATGCTGAGCACAGCACATGTCCATGTCCCTTGATTTAGGGCTTCAGTGGACCAAATTCAAGGCTTATGAGCTTGTTATTAACTGTTTGATTGACATGCATGGTGCAGCGTGAAGAGACTTTGTAAATGGAACAAAAGGTGCGTATCTAAAATCAAGATCACAGTGGTGGCGGTCTCAGTAAGCAATGTCACCCATAGGTTCCATTTGTGAACACTTGGCCCCTGTTGGTGGTGCTGTTTGGGAAGGTGTAGAAGACACAGCCTTGCTAGAGGAGGTAGGTCACTGTGGGCGGGCCCTGAGAGCCATAGCCTTGCCCTGCATCCAGTTTGCATTCTTTGCTCCCTGTTTGTGAGCTGTCAGCTTTCTGTTCCTGTCACCATGCCTGTTGTTTGCTGTCATGCCTTCTCATCATGATGAACTTTAGGCCACTGGAACCATAAGCCAAAACAGACTCTTCTTTAAGTCACTTTNGTCACAATGTTTTATCATGGCACCAGAAAAGCAATTAATACAGATGTCTCCCTTATCTAGGGCTGTGGTTTGATTTGAAACATCCCNCAGAGTCCCATGTGTTTGTACATATGNTCACCAGCTGGTGGAACTGTTTTGGAAGGCTGTGNGGCTTTTAAGAGGTGGAGCTTTGCTGCAGGAAGTGAGTCAATAGGACCAACAACAAATTGTCTGGCTGCCTTCTCTCTCCTTCACATAGACACAACACAACCAGATACCTCATGCTTCTGCTATCATATCTTCCCATCATTATGGGCTGTGTCCTTCTGAACTGTAAGCCAAATAGGTCCCTCTTCCCTTAGGTTACTTCCTATTAGACATTTTGTCACAGCAACAAGAAAATAAAACATATAACTGGGTATAATTCTGTTAATGAGTCCCAAACATGAAGAAGTGGCTCTGGCTGGAATCAGTCAGAATGAGAGGGCAGAAGACATGCAGCGTAAGGGGGAGATGNCCAATCAGAAGCATGGGAACTTGAGGTGCCTTTGCTGGCTTTGAGGGTGAGGGTTGGAAAGAAGTGGGGGAAGAAACATAGGCAGAATCTAGGNGCAAAGATTGGCCATGCCTGACAGCTAGCTTGGAAATGGGANCAGTCCTGCAACCCAAGTAAATGAACTTAGCAATCTTAATGGACTTGGAAACAGGTCTTCCCTTGATGGTCCAATAGGATTACAGGACTGTTGCCTCCTGAACCTTCATCAGTTCTGTCCTACAGAACCGTGAGTAACAGATGGATTAAACTGGAGTCAGGAAGTTGGAGGAAACTGTAAGGCAATCATAGAAAGCAGACACTGGGTTGACCAATGTGTGGGGTATTAGTTACTTTCCTTGTTTTTGTGAGGAAATGCCTGAGCACTTAGGGGTCAAGAGCTTACTGTTCAGTGGCCATAGTCCATCACNGTGGGGAAGACATGATGGTGGGCAGCTCTTGTCTGGGGCAGTCGGAGGCTGCTTGCTCATATTATGGCAGAGCAGAAAGCAGGGAGAGAGGAGTATTGGAGCTCTGCTGAATGTCTNCCTCCCACACCCTGTTTGTTTGGTTTTGCTTTGATTTGCTTTGCTTTAGTCTAGGGCCCTGGCCCATGGAATGGTGCCTACACTCAGGATGGCTCTCCCTTTGTTAACCCTCTGTGGAACTCTCAAGGCGCTGAGTCCGTATCAGCCAACTGATGTGCTACGTGAATGTGTGCGTATGGGGAGGGCATGTATAGGTCATGAAACGAGAAAGGAGATGGGAGAGGGATCCTTTTTGTTGCTTGTTTTGGTTTCTATTTTTCTGTTTTTGAGACAAAGTCTCAGTGTATAGACCTGTCTGGCTTGAAATGTGCTATGTAGATCAAGCAAACCTCCAACTCACAGAGGTCTGCCTGCCTCTACCTCCCCAGTGCTGGGTTTAAGATGTATGCCACTAATCATGCCTGCTGTGAAGAAGAAACCTTAAAGGAGGATTGGGGAGGGGATAAAGAAGAGGAGAAGGGGGAGAAAAGTGGGAAGGGAAGGGGGCTGTCAGGAAGGGGGTGACTTAAAAACAATGTGTAGAATGTCACTATAGGAGCCGGAGGAGGGGAGTGCTTTCCCAGCATGCAGGAAGTCCTGGGTTCAGTCACCAGCACAACATGAACTCAATATCATGGAATGCAGTCTGTGATCACAGTATTTGAGAGGCAGAGGCCAGAAGATCGGGAGTTCATGTTTACTCTTAGCTATATATCTAGAGATGCAGGCCAGACAGGAGATCATGAGACCCTATTTCAAAAACAAAAGTTTACTCTGTAAACTAACTTTAAAAACTTAAAAAATAAACCCTAGCCCTCAGGAAATGGACACCCGTCCTCCTTTGTCTTGTAGACTTGAACACTTACTGTGGATTAGTGGCAGCTATGGGCTTCCCATCCCTTCCTTTCAGAGAGGAGTGGCTGAGCGTGTTCCACCACATGACTGACTTTCAGTCCTTAAGTCAAGAGACCTTAAACCCAAGAAATCCTTGATGTAGCCNAAGAAATGTGGGGCTCTGTGCCTGAGGCCCTCATCTCATGAGACTCACATTTCCCAATAACAGCATGTGGGACTGTGGGTTTGACTGTGTCATTTGTTTTAAGTCATATGCCAGACCAGAAGAGGCCAGCCCAAAATAAGAAGCATTGCAAAGCTGAAGCCAAGTGAGAAGATGCAGGTACAGGGAAACTCTGTGCTCCCTCTATGTCACCTAAAGTTAGGACATAAAGTTACAAAGACAAAAGTTATCTTGCCCAACCAAGGAAGAGCAAAGGTTAACCACTTGAGGACACTTTTAAATCTGTACTGACTGAGAGATCTTTCCAGAGGATTCTACATCAGCAAGCTGTCCTAAGCAGCCTTTCCCCCTGCTTCATTTGCTTCCCTCTGAATAGCTCCCGGTAGGGATGCAAAGCCCTTCTCCTTCGTCTTTTTACAATACCAACATTTATTGTAATTTGTTGAAGAGTCTAGAATTCAAAACCACTTTGATGAGGACTACCCATCCCTGAGTGTCACTCATGTATATATGGATTATACCTGCTAATAAACTTCTGTTTGTTTTTCCTGTCTTAATCTCTCCTTTGTTCCAGGGATCAGTTCCCAGCTAAGAACCCATGGGCNTCCTTCTTCCTCTTAGGTCAATAGAATGCTATCAGATGCGACAGGACCAGAGACAGGAAATGTCTTTCTGTGGTTAAGCTTACCCTCTTGTATTTCTGTCACTGCCTTGATAAGAAAATGTCTTCACTGGACCACTAGTCCACAAAGACAAGAGACACAGAACAGACCCGGGCCACAAACCAAGCTTGAGGCTCATTTTGCTGAGCCCAGCCTGGAATCATAGACTCTAAGCTGATCTCCAGACACCTGGTGGTCCCGTGTTTCCCCTGAGCTGGGAGTTTTGTTATGCCATTACCATAGTAGAAGCTAGTGATATCTGGGTTTATTAATTTATTAATCAACTTATTTATTTTTCTTTCTCCCAAGTATTTTATCACGAATATCAGTGCACCAGTGGCAAGCTCTGTATTTCCTGGGGACTTCTGTTTGTTTCTTTCTTTGTTCCCTCACTAACTAGTNGTGTAGTGGATAGAGTCTTCCTTTGGGACCCGGGATTTATTTATTTACTCATTTACATTATTAGCACACATTATTTATACAAAGTAATGAGTTTCATCATGGAATTTTCACATGGATACATTGGATACAGTATACACATCTATTCCCCACTGCTTCATCCTTCTGAGCACCCCCTTACTCNTGTTGGGCCCCTTTTTTCTCAAATAGGCCTTCTGCTTTCACATCATATGCACACAAAGATTCCTCAGGAGAGAGAAACTATGATATCTGTCTTTCTGAGTTTGGCTTATGATGATAGTCAGTTATATCCTTTTTCTTGGAAATTGAATAATTTTATATTTCCTTGGGGGTGAATAAAACACACACAAGCACATACACATATACATCCACATACATACACATATGCACATATACACACATTCACACATACACACACATATACATGCACACACATACTCACACATACAAATACAAACATACAAATATATGCACTCATACACACACGTATACATACACACACATTTTCTTTATCAGTCCTCTGTATAGAGGTATCTAAGCTGATTCCAACTAGCTAACATGTATGGCAATAACCATGGATTTTCAGGTATCTCTGGTATTCTGACTTTGGATCCTTTGGGCACACACCCAGGAATGGGGAAGTTGATTCTTATGGTAGCTTCATTTTTAGCTGTGTAGGCAGTCTCCAAACTGATTTCCATAGTGACTGAACTAATCTACACTTCAACAGAGGGTATAAAGCCCCCGACCCCACCCTTGCCAGTATATGTTAAAATATTTTTTAAATACCAGTTCTATCATATTTGGGTTCTAAGAATTTCAGACAATAAATTAATACTTTCAGAACTCAGTCATCTTCTCTAAAAAATAACAAAAGTCACTCCAAATTCATAAGGCTTTGTGATGCTGAAATGAAGCAGTAGATTTCAGAGAACAGATGNACCTGACATAAAGATTGTCCTCAACACTGAAGGACCCTCACTCAAAATATGACCAAACTAACAGCCTCTACTTGAACTAAAAAAGAATAGGCCTGAGTTTTAAGTTTCGAAGTCCCAGAAATGCTGACAGAGACTCCAGGTTGAAACAGTACAAAGTCAGTACAAAAAACAGATGGCCCCGGAGGGCCATCTAGAAGCAACTGATTAACCACAGAATGTCCCAACGCCAGAGATAGCCTATAAAAAAGGTCTTGTGACAAACAACAGGTCAAGATGAAGGATGAAATAACTCAGGAACTGTAGAAATTCCTAAGCATAAGCAAAGATAAGCTAGTCAAAATTGAACCCTTACTGACCCCCTCCCCTCTAAGAAATTTTGCGGTTTTTGCCTTTAAATAGCTAAGCTCAAAAAAAAAGACCAACTCTCCTCCCCGCCTCGCTGCATCGGGTGCTGTGGACGAGTGTTCCCTGTAGGCTTGTACTGCGCCTTCAATAAACCTTGCTTTTGCATTCTGGATTTCTCAAGTCTCTGGTAGTCTCTTCGAGGGTCTCAACCTGGGCACAACAAACACATTGTGTCTAAATCGTTGGAATGACAGCTGAATGACCTCTCAGATTCCTTCAGTCCAACACTACAGAACTGAGCCATTCTTGGTCTCCTCCCCACCATGNGCTCACCAATGCTCATTTAATGATGATAGATAATTTTGTTTGATTATTTGGAACGGTCTTTACACTGAGATCATCCTAGGAGAGTCAANACATTGAGTTAAATATTTGCTGAGTTGTAAAGGGCTAATACTGAGGCCCATTTCAGTAGAATCCAGTGAAAGTACAGAGAGCATTTTGGTTTATAAATAGGTTCCTACCACATGTAGAGTCAATGCATGGATACAGAAGAGAGCACATCCATTTGGCCCACAAGCCAGGAAACATTTATATATTGGTAATTGTCTTGGAGGGGTGTGTGTATATTACCAAAAGGCACTGTAGCCATTCTTAGGAGAATCCTGGGTTTGAAAGCACCCATTTGCATAACAAAAATTNATAACAAAAATTGATCAATCGAGTTCTTCAACTTTTCTTTNAGAAATTCCTTGTTTATTTGTGAGTATGATTTTGAACAAGCGACAATCTTTACATTGTATACCAAGGGCTTAAGATCTTCAACTTAAAAATCTCCAGTCTTTCAAGCCTTTAATTTAGTATACTCTTTTGAAAAACATGTACAACATACCATGTTCTTTATTTTAAGGAACAAAAACTGATTGGCTCATTTTCATATGAGAATTCTGGGTTGGGTGCTGTAGAATGGAGTATCTTAGCAATGATTAAATGGGACCTCCCAGGGAAAGGATTACAAACATAGGACATATCAGAGGTTGAAATGAGTCTCTGTGAATTTTTTTTTACCTCCTTAGAAGTCAGTCTTTCCCCTTCCCCCACCTTATGCTGTTGTGGCTCTTTCTTCAGAAGTAGACTCTAAACAGAAACAAAAAACAAGAGGCAAACAACCCAGAGTTCAGAATGCGGAGGTTCTGTCTGTTTGTGTCTCTCTTGCAAAGCAGCTGTATTTCTTCACAACGCCATTTTCCTTACCATAACCATAGATTACCAGAGTGGACTATTTCATGCACAATTTATCGCCGAGACAGGCAGTATTTATTAGTTCCTTCATGGGGAAGAAGAATCATCTGTCTGAAGGCCATCACTCACCCTGCTGTCAGCTGGGTGGTGAGGAGCTGAATAATAAGAGAAAAGGACCCCAACAAATGCTGGGTATGTGATAACTTCATTAATTTCAGAATTACAGGACTTTTATTTATTTTTTTTTTTTTGAGTGCCTGGTAAATCCCAACCTTTGAGCAGACCCCGTTAGATCAAGTAGAGCCCATGCCCTGGCTCATCCATCTTTGTTTAGAATTAGCTTCCATACCCTTGACCTTAAGCATCAGTCTTTGTGTCAAGCTGGAGTGTCCCAGCAAGGGAACTGGTTTAAACCTGAAAGTCCTGAACGGGTGTCTGATCACAGTTCTTTTAGGCACTTCCCTTCTCACAGTAAGGGATCAATTAAAAACAAATGGAATACATTTCTCTGGATATCTGGGTCATGGGTGTGCTATGGTTTGGGCAGAGAAGCATTTACCTGGAGAAGAGAGATGCCCCTGGCCCCAGAACAAACAGGCCAGGCTTGTATGTCATGAGCTGCAGTATGTAAACACATTCAGCCCTGGACACAAAAGGACAAGGACACAAGAGACCGTCTGTCATGTCATTACCTGAATATCTGGCTGTATTATTTATAAACCAACTTGCAGCAGATGTTGTCTTTTTTAACACAAATTCTCCTTCCAGGGCATTATGCATGAGGTCTAATTGTAAATGCCTATATTGTTTCTTTCCCCCACTGATTTACTGTTCTATAGACATCTACATGGGCATGCAGTGTGGAACTGTGCTGTTTTCTCTATTAATTATTTTCACTCTTTGATTACTAATTTGAGAAGACAAACTTTTCACTGTTGACCTCCTCGGGAGTGGATTGTTTTACAACGAGACTGTATTAGGGAAATGAGTCCCCAGTGAAAGTGAAGGGCATGAAAACCTTGTGTCTTATTTACATGAACCCAAACACAACTTTCCCAGTCACTTCCTTCTTAAAGCTGTATATGGGGAAAAAAAAAATAGAAAGCCGGAGATCCATAAGCAACAATTCCAACTGAGATTGTTGCACAATGTTACTATATTCATCATTTTCTGAAAATTGTTATAATTAGACAAGATAGCACTTACGAAAATTTCTGCAGTGAGAACTTGTAAAAACATCATGCACCATCCCCAGCACACAGGCACACAGTAGGAGCTCAGAAGTGTGGATACCCTTACAAGTCAGAGTCGGACATAATTCCCATAGTTTTCAGGATANAATGAACTGAGATTTCATGAGGGATGTGTAGAAGTCTTTTCCAGGGGAAACTTGAATGCTTTTGTTGTATTTTAGTATTTGGAAGGTCTTTTGGACCAAATTTTGACCTGTATGTGGGATTCCTACCCACTGACCTACTGAGAGTGAATTGTAATCCCTGGGGAGCACCCAGGATTCTGGTCCATTTTATTTCCTTGCTCTAACCTCTACTTAGAAAAGTACTTGTACTTCACACAAGCCAGGTCAGAAGTGCAAAATCTAGTGGACGCTGGGCAGTTGTCCAGACTCCCAATGGGTAGACAAGGATGGAAATGTTGAGGGAGCATTTGGGCAGGCATTTTATGTACCTGGCCTCACCTTTTTTAGAAGTCTCTGCTGAACTGACTTTCAGACTTGGGAACGTTCAGAACACATTGTCTCTTTAACTTGTCTATAANCCAGCCTCCATTTTTACCACACCATCTCAATTAAATAAGCATGCATTTTTCTACTGGCTGTGCCCTGTGCCCTTGGATGGGAAACCCTGTTGAGGCAACATGTCATTTCTCTCTTACAGTAGCTCTTTTCATTTTTTCTGTGTGTGTGTGTGTGTGTGTGTGTGTGTGTGTGTGTCCATTCTCATGTACATGTATATATGTGTTGAACTTAGAGGACAACTTGTAAGAGTCAAAATTCTGTCTACCATGTTTGTCACAGTGATCAAGCTCGCATAGTCAGCCTTGGGGACCTAACCTAGGGCTTCTTACATGCTAAGAAAGCACTCTACTCACCGCTTTCCATGCCCAGTCTGGCTTTGTGATTTCCTGTTGTTGTTCTGTCTTACAAGCTCTCTGGATCCACACAGACAGGCTTACCTGGTGTTCTGTTTGATGGATCTTGAATCTCCTGATGAGATTGTGTGGGGCCACAGCCCCATNCGACAGTCTTGAGCACAGAGGAAATGGCTGCATTTGCCAGCTTTTACACTGTCAAGAATGAGCAGAGGTTCTCGGTCAGCAAAGACTGCATTGAGGAGCCTGTTCAGCTGCCCNAGCTGTCTACTGTCTGGAAGGAAGTTTGGGGATATAAACAGCATGGACAGTTCATGATGACTGACTTTGACCAGCCTGGTTTCTTTTTCTATTCCAGTGGAATTGCTTCACGTTGTGTGCTAATTGCTGGACTTGTAGGCCTGTTTTAGTACTAAGAGGCTCAAAGAAGCTTTGTGTGGAGCTGTGGTGGTCTCCCTCCCTTCATCTTCTCACCTGCCCTTTAGATGGGATATAGCTATGGAAACAAACTCTCAGAGCTTCAATGCTGGAAGACACTGTCAGAATTATTAGAACTGTGGTTGGTTTATGGTTAAAGCCCTGTGTTTATAATAAGATGGACCAACCTGAGCCTAAGATGTCCATGTTTGGCATTCCATCCCAACCCNTACGCCCTTTGGTACAAGAAGAGGCCCTTGTGTCTCCCTCCATACAGTTGGCCTTGGCGTTTCTTCATTCATTTCCATCCAATCACTCGCTCATCCTGTGTCTGTGCTCTTCTTGTGCATGTGTGAGAACACACTAGTGTGTACATCCTCAGTGCTGGCCACCTGAATAGACTTAATGAGTAGGGCACAAACAGGGAGCCATAGTGCATCTCCAGGGTTACTAGGACTCATCTGGATCCCCCAACTTTAAGGGGCTTCAGAGAGTTAAGTGTTTTCTTAGATGACAAGGTGACACCCAAACTGTTGATTTTGAAGAATTATAGTCGCACAAGCAATCGAAATGTTAGTACAGCAGGGCCTAGAGCCACTCTCACTGAGNTTCCGCCAGGGGTCGTTAACACCTGCAGAAAACAACAGAATCACCAGTGTCAATCAATGTCAAATCTCAACAGCTTTTAAAGGGAGCCTTTGTGTCACCATGCATTTAAAAAATTAACTGGTATTTTGTTTGTGGTATAAGACTGGCACCTTAGCTGAGCCTGGAGCCTGCTTCAAAGCCCTACATGAGCCCCTTTCTCCCCAGAGAGGTCCGTCATGGGGCTGCTGAATTGAACTAGCTCTCTCAAGATCTCAGTGCGCTCTCTCTCTCTCTCTCTCTCTCTCTCTCTCTCTCTCTCTCTCTCTCTCTCTCTCTCTCTCTTTCCCTCCCTTAGGCAGGTCTGGTATTATAGCTGTTGGTTACAACCTATGGCTGAGAAGCAGTGTAAGTGGGAAGAGGGGTGGGACCACGCCAAAGAGACAAACTGCAACTTAGGGCCTGAAGAGAACCCATGTCCCTAAGCAGCACAGCAGTAGGAAGTATGGAGAGCTATCCTGTGAGTAACAAATACTTACATTTCCTGGCAAGATGGCATGTGCTCGGCCTGAGGTTGTGAGCAAGAGACCTGCGTTCTCCCACACTTAGAATTAGTGCTCTGTGCTTGCCAGGCTTTGGGAGAGACTCCGGAGANTCTCAGGAAGAGCCGGCAGTAGGGAAGTCCACCCCAGACCCACTTCAAATGCATCAGCAGCGGCTGAATAGCAGCTTTTGACATCTCAGTGGGTCATGAAGGAGGTGTGGTCATCACAAATGAAACAGCCCACAGGGGGTGTAGGAGTCCTCTGCAGGGCCCCTAATCAATTACTAAAAACACAGAGAGGGTCCACGGAAAATGAGTGGAGAAGACAGGTGCCTGCTGACACTCAGTGGGATTGCTGGGCACCAGAGGAGAAGTTGGGGGATTTTCAACTTCACAAAGGATGGGGTGATGGTTTTCTTTCATCAGCCTCTGCCCTCAGAAAACAAAACAGAAACCAAAGCCATTGGCCTATGGGGGAGGGGAAAAATATATATGTAAACACAGGCTTGAGGGGAGGTAGGAAGAGGAACAGAATTCTGCTATGCAATAATTTAAGCAGTCTGGAATGCCCTTAGGACCTAGGCACTATATTATGTGTTGCTGAGAGGTTGGGATCTCCCCAAGGGGAGATGAAATGGGTGATGAAGATTATGAATCATCCTGGTTTGCTACATGTTACAAAAACAAGGAAATGTGAAAGGAAGTGATTTTACCTCCAGATTCACAAGCAGTGGCAGCCACATAACTGGGATTGACAGAGCCAGGCAGAGGGGTGACCCATGGGATGTCAGGAGAGGGCCACATCCCAAAGTGGAATGATGCCTGTCTTCTACATGAAGAATGCGGTAAGTGTGGCTGGGCCAAAACTCCCTGGGGTCAGGTACACATGCACCTCACCTGTTTGGCCCGGACTAGTTCCAGTTCACTGAGAGTTAGTCTCAAGGATTGGAGTAGTGTGAAACATTGCTGACCAAACTTTGGGGACAGACTTTGGAGCATCAGATTCCTTAGGATACCAACAGTCTGTGCAGAACCATTGTAAAGTCCAGAGCCTAAACCAACATTTGATACCATATCCACCTTTATGGGATAAAGAAAGAGAACATGCTGTCTCTCCTCCTNCTCAGTCCTTCTGAAGCAGTTCCCTGAGGTGGTTAGAGGTGTTCTGAAAGGAGGGAAAGGGCTTTGCCCAGACACACGTAGGAGAGGCTAGGCTTAGTATTGTTACCAGCCTATAACAAGTAAACACAGCTTATGCTTTAATGAGAGGATCAGAGGTCTGTGCCTTTTTCCAAGAATTACCATGGATGAAAAATCTCTTCTCTTCCCGCATACACCTGTAGGGTACGCTCCAGAAGTAGCCTTTGTTCCTTGTAAAAAACCACATAGTTCCCGACTTTGACTAGCTCCCACGCTCTTGGTGGTAATTTCTATGCAAGGTCTACCAAGCAGTAACTCAGTACTCTATGCTCAGTGGTCTGAGAGAGGATTTGAATCCTTGTAAAACTGTGGCTGCCAGCTACTGCACCCCAAGCTACTTTTGCTCACTGTGGACACTTCATCCTGCTCACCCAGCAGCTCACCAGTCTCCAATGGAGACCCACGGACTCTCCTCCACTGTATAGCCTACAGTATCCCGGTAGAAGTCCCGTTACCTTAGTTTTATTATATAAGCATGAACTGGTGACCTGATATCTCAGTCCATGGAGGCAGGGGGAGCAACCACAGCANTTCTGTTCTTAGTGATTCTACTCAATCCTACTGCCAAGGTCATCACTGACACAGGGACAAATCACAAAAGAAAATTGCCCTCTCATCCCATAGCCTGAATGTGCCTCCCTGAGATGGAGCCAGGAGCTGGGAAGGCGCAGCAGTCGTGTCTCTACATCTGTCTCTGCTGCAAACATGGAGGCCCATGCATTTCCTTGGACAGTAAACTTCAGCTTTGCTGGAATCTGCATAAATCCCAGGACCCTCGTGCTGAAGGGTGCTTGTTACATTTGGAAATACTCCAGGGACTGGGCTTTGTTGAGTCAAGACACAGGCAAGAGTAAGACAGTACCAGAGCTCCCCTCATGGAATAGTAAGAGCAGACTCCATGTTTTCTAATTTATAATGGATGCCCCCCTCTTCTTGCGCAGGCGAAGAGCGAGAAGCAGCATAGCAGTATTTTTCTTTCAGGTATAACAGTCTGTCAGTATCAAATTCTCTCAGTCAGTGGGGAGCATATAGTGTTGATTTACTGAAAATCTGGGATTATGTCTGCTCTGTGGTGAGTATAGATTTAAGAGGAGAGAGGTAAGGGGTCTCAGAAAGGTGAGGAAAAACACAAATGAAAGCTAGCAAGGAAAAAAATAGCTTGGCAGTTAAGATACAGTGCAGCCACCNCCAAAACCTTCTGGAAAGAAAGGGCCGGAAGGAACAAATGTATGTGCACACATGAGCACGGAAGACTTCCATCACCTCAGTCTGACCTCCAGGGGAAGGTCTGTGGCCTTTCCAATTAACCCCTTTGTCTTTGGGGCTTTGTGGATGTGTCAATGAAGGCTTAAATACTGTCATGTCTCAAACTGGAGAGAGATCGAGAAAACACATACGAAGTTTTGATGTGATTTTTAAAAGAATTAGCTGGAAAAAAAAATGTCTTGTGGGGAGTGAAGAGGGAAATCTCTCCTTCAGTGGTCTTCTGACATTTGACTGTTTTCCTGGACCCTTTTGGCACCAACATTTCATTATCTTGATCATCTCCCTGGTCTCCTGCCCTCTCTCCTTTTTGTTTCAAAATAACTATCACCCTGTATAACTTTACCCCAGGAATATTTCCCCAACAGCTTTGTGTGCCCCCCCATCTTCTCTGTCCTCTTTGAAGTGGAATACGATAACTCAATGGAATTGAAATGTGAGAGAAGACAAGGCAGCCCTGTGACAGCATCTAAACACTTTGGAGAAGTGACATTGCTCTTTTTGGAGACGGTGCTCCAGGCAATCACTACTGAAGAAAAAGGTTGGACAATTGATAGTGGCTGGCCTATGTGACCCCACCCCCTTACCACTGCCTGTGCTCCTGTGTCCCCAGAAGACACCTCCTAGACTTCAGCATGTCTGACAGCTGAGTGCACACTTGGCACTTGAGAGTTGGAGCCATGAGCATGTGGCCCAGCCACTGTCAAAGTTTCATGAGAAAGCCAGAAGCTAAGGGCCTGTCTGGAAGCTAGAAGGAGTTAAATACGTGACCTTCTTTCCACACTTCCTTCCTTCCTCTCTCCTCCCTCCCTTCTCTCTTCACCTTCTTATTAACTTTTTGACAGGGTGTCTTGTAGTGCAGTGTGTTGCAGGGGATAACCTGGAACTGACCCTCCTGCCTTGACCTCCAGAACACTAGGGTCTCAGGCAGGCACAACCACACAGGTTTAGTTGGTGATGAGATCAAAACCACAAGTGAGCTAGGTGAGCACTATACCAACTGAGCTATAGTCCTGGCACTTTAAATGTGTTTTTGATGATACCTGGTGATAAGTGACACATGTCAGGGACAAATGAGACCCATACTTACTTATAACACCCAATTGCTGTGGCCAATGAGAAGCATGAACAGTGCCAAGTATTCCAGTGCTGGGAAAGGGACACAGGGAGGAAGAGAACAGAGGGTTTCCTGGGGTTCTGGAATTCTGGTCATAACCAGTTGTAAAGAAATGCACCACTTGCTCTCTGCTATTGCATTGTTCAACTTTCACCCTGGCTTCTCTGGACTCCAGTGCTATTCTGTTAAGTGGACAGTCTTAGCTAGTGATCATCCAATACACCCATGTGATTATTCAACACACACACACACACACACACACACACACACACACACACATACA